>CAJUYH010002806.1:0-37079 GCA_910591685.1 Galerucella tenella
ATATATATATACACGAATAAAATGAAGGTAGAGAGATCCAAATGGTTACATACACGAAATGGAATTTATCCTTTGGAAATATAACTGACTTGGAAATGGTGGTCCGCCGCTTGCACGTTCTTATGTGTATGTGCGCGCGCGCGCGCGCTATAACTTGTCAGTGAAAATGACATCTTCAATGTGCCATGTTTTCCTTTTTCCTTCTCTCTTTTCCCCTTTTCCTATATATATATATATATATATATATATATATATATACATGTACATTGAACTGATTCCACAACGATGTCTCGTGCAACACACGCCATATTTTGTATACAGGAAATGAATGGTATAAGATTCGGTTTATATTCGAAGAGTCAAGTGGTAAAGGGAAAAACGATCATTCTTCCATTTGACTTCGTCTTTTATTATTATTCTACATTTTTTTGTTTTCATCTGCCATTCAGTGACCCCGCACTCGAAGAATCTCTCGCGTGGCAGCTATTCACAGCTTTTATAGCTGTCATAATGAGTGACGGGGCAGTTATGGTTCCCATTTCGTTGAGCCATGACGGATTGTGATTGATGAAGACCGCTCATCCTGTTTTCAGGATCTCTTTTCATGTTTTTGGCGCACATATACACACAGATAAGCACACACCAATAATACACATAAGCACACACACTAGATGCTTCTAAATATATTTCCGTTCTAGATATCAATATTAATATATTCATTGCGATATTATTTTTTGTTTTTTTTTTTTTTCGTTTTCGTTTCATATTCTTATATTGCGGTAAAGTTCTGAAGAAGACGAGCAATATTAGCGATGCGAAAGCAGTTTTGTGTGGTAGCATATAGTTTATCATTGCAATATGCATATATAGTGGTTGATGATGGAGAGTTACTAATGGAAATATACGGCTCTATGCCGGTGAATATATACAAAGAATGTATATGGAATACCTGAGTGTTGTACACGAATATAGCGTGAATGCAACGAGAAACAGTTGTATAGACGCATAAAATAATACAGATATGACATAATGTCAATGTGCTTTGTTATGTGCCGTTGTTGTGACAATAGTCGAATGGAGAAAATGCGCGGTAACATCACATTTGTTTTGCGCTTTATGGTAGAATGCTTTGGGTGAATACACAATGTGCTTCTTAAAATTTTCTTACTTATCATTTTGGATTTACTGCTATATCTATTGTATATGTATAGTGCACTTTTAACTTAAGTTCCATTTTCCTTTTTATTTATTCACCCGCTCATCTTTCAACGAATTTTCATATTCACTTATTCAAATATATATGTTTGCCTTTTGTTTGTTTAACAAATATTGGAAATTATATTTTTTGCATATGATTTGCGATCAACTGATTAATATACCATTATGCTGTAGCAAATTTTCCCATATCACTGTTGAAAATTATTTCCGATATTTATTGTTATTATTTTTTGATAATGCATTTGTCTTTTTTTTTATTTTTCTTTTTTTATTTACCAACTGTCGAAAATATTGGCAGGGCTCTTTTATGCACAAAGTAATGAATGTGCATTCATATATATCTTGGTTATATATAACAGAGAATGTCGATTTTTTGTCTGTCTGTTCGGGATTATGTGAGAATTTGAGAGATAGATTTCGATCATTCGTTGTCGCTGTTACATTTTCGATATTTCGGTTGAAATTATAGGCCATGTATCATAATTCTATGACGTAAGGGGTTTCGATACTGCTGATCTAATCAGGAAATCTATAGAAAAACTCATTGTATTTTTGCAGTATTGCAACAGCACCTCGCTACATTTTTTTTTCATAAAGTAACCTTAAGTCCCTACAATCTTCCGTAAACAAATTTTCAAATGTACTTTTTTATGTTATAATAATATAATTATAGTTATTTTTCATACAAAAGCTTGTTGTTTCTCTCATATTTAATCAACCAGATCGAAAAACCTATTGAAATTCGTAGACAGTCATTGGACAGATCTAATTAAGATCTGACATAAATTTTATGCAAGTGGTAACATTTCAGCGGGTTATATACGTCTGGCAGCATCAAAAATGCGCTAGAAGAAATTTTTTCTTTTAGGAGGGATAGCAATAGAAATTAATAAAAATAAATCGTAGACATTGTTTATTGGTATTTAAACATCATAAACAAATTTATTTCACTTTATTTTTACAGAAATTACTATATAAACAATCGTTTCTCTTGAAACTAGTTTTTCCGACACGGTCTACATAATAACTCATACTGTTTTTAATATGATTTGTGCGATTTTATTTTCAAATGTTGAAAATCGTTTTCTCCATAGCGTGCTTAGTCGCAATTTTGAATTTCGAAGAATTCAGCAATTGATGGTAGTTTAAAAAAAAGTGGGTACATGTTTTACATCATGAATGTACACTTTAATTATTTTTATAAAACTTTTTAAAGAAAATATTAAAAATCTGGCAAAATCTCGACACATTATCGAGAAAACGATTACCAATATTTAAAAAATATTCACAGCAACAAATATTAAAAACTGAATGAGTTATTGCTTGAATTGCGCACCAAACTCTCGTCGTGCGATCACATGTTCTATCATAACTTTGGACCTATTTGGGGAATTTTTTCAATCGATTTCCACAGAAATTAGCCTAAACCAATAGAGAACAAGAATCTATTGGAAAAAAAATCGATTTTCTGAAAATTCTGGACGTATGTAACCTCTGAACGGAATTGACAATCCCGACAAATATTTGTTCCATTTAATCCCGTGTATAAGCCGAATTTTTGAAAATTATTTGAAAAAAAAAATGACATGGCGAATCATCTTGAAATTTTAACTACCTCCATTTTATATATTCACCATTTATTTGAAAAAAAAATCGAGTTCATCCTAACATTTTCAAAACTACTATCGAAACCCCTTAATGGAACTAAATGAAACAAATTGCATGTATGTAAAGACCGTAATATATATATTGTGACGGGTCAAAAAACGGCGTGACAGTCCTCGACTGTCGCATGCAAACCACACCGAGCAAGGCGAAGTATGATGTGCAGGGGAATGCGCAAAAGACACGACCACAACCACACGCACCACAGGCAAAGGCGCAGCCGCATAAAATCTTTCGTTTGACGCACTTATTTCTTTGCATGGACGGCGAGCGGACGAGGCGCCAATGCAGCCAGTAAACGACAGCGGATCCGGGACCGGCGGCAACGGAACGAGGGAAGTGGAACAGCGAGAAATTATTCATTTAATTTAATTTTAAGATTATGATTAGAAATAATGTAGGATGAATGATTGGAAGAATGCGGGAGAGTATGTATGAAGTGTGAGCGGTAAGAGGTAGGCGAAAATATGACAGGAAAGTCAAATGATACAATCAGCGAGACGACGGGCTGTTGGAAACGGACGAAAATAGGGGCGGTCCCTAACTGGCACGAACCAATAAGCGAGGCCCTTGACCTACTACTGCGATGTAGTGCGGCAGGTCAGGGGCACGTAAGTGAAGTAAGATTAATTCCGGGAGAGAACCAGTGTGACGTACGACGTGTTAAATACGAAAAGAGAACTGTATGATACTATGACGAGAGAAAAGAAAAGTGAAATTAACGAGGAGATGAAGTCTGCCGGATCACCCTGGGAGGTTCAGGAAGCCTAGCAGCCCAGCCATCGACGAGAAAAACAGCGGGTTCAACCACGGTGAGAGATTGACGGGAAGGGAAGTGAGGCGCAGTGACGACGCCGGTAAGCCATCTTTCCTCAACTTTCATTGCGACAGTGTGGCACCGCGAAATTGTATTCGATACTACTTGTTGGCGCGGAAATCATTATAATTTGAGAGAAAATATACAAGTGCACTTACTACGTAGAGCACGGAGGGATAAGCGAGTTCGAATGGTCAGAAATTTTGCACGGGAAGTAGAATGTTGCCAAGGGGCGACAAAGACAGCTAACCTATAGCGTGTATGTGTGTGAGTGAGAGAGCAAGTATGCGTGATGACGTATGACTACGAGTTAGTGTAGGACGAATTAGATGA
Source organism: Galerucella tenella (assembly GCA_910591685.1). Classification (NCBI taxonomy): domain Eukaryota; kingdom Metazoa; phylum Arthropoda; class Insecta; order Coleoptera; family Chrysomelidae; genus Galerucella; species Galerucella tenella. The sequence continues at coordinate 4,034 of CAJUYH010002806.1, forward strand.
ATAACTCTGTAGCGACTAATTAATCAAGAAGAAATTACTGCTATTTGCGATATCATTATTATTTTATCATTCATTTTGTGATTGAATTATTATTCATTATTTCATTTGATTCTCTTGCGATATAATTATTATTTTTGTCATTTATTTTCCAATTGCATTATTATTTATTATTTCAATTGGTTCTTTTGCGATATAATTATTGTTCATTATTTCATTGGATTATTTTGCGATTTTGTTGATATGATCTGTTCATTTATTTTACGATTCATGGAATATTATTTCTTTAAAAGTTATGTTGCGATTGGAATATTCTTTCTTTTTGCTCGAATTCATGTCGGTTTTTTTTCGTAAATAATTCTGTGACTTTGTTCCTTCAACTTCATCATTCATTATTTAATAATTTCGCCACATCCAATTGATTGGTGATAAATTCGATTGTTTAAATCTAATTTCCGAAGTTAACAAATTATTACGCCACCCCATCGTGCGTCCCACGATCTTTGAATCCAGCCGTCACCGCGTGCTGAGGAAGCCGAGCGATTTCGTTGCGATTTTGACTGTGGATTCCGCCTTGTTGTTGGATCGGGGGAATCGTGGTCCTGGACGGACCTGGTGCCCAACCATTGGTATTTGTTTGCGTTATTTGTGTGTTCTTTTCAGCCACTTGGGGTTCGCCCCATCAATTTATGTACGGAACTGCTACAATCCCCTCATAACATATATACGAGTATACATGAATAGTATACTCGATACTTTCAATCAGCTACATATTCTTCATTTATCGATCAATACGACACTTGTGTCCACATATAAATATTCCATTGTATCAATTTCTTTTATGACTTCAAGATGACAAAACATTTGTTCCAATTTGCATTTCCAGATCTCCAGTAAGTCCAAGCCGCTGTTCACCATTTTCACTTACGGATGAGAAAAAAATAATGAGATATTTGTGATATTTCTATAAAATCAATATTCAACTACATTGCTACCCACACACATTGAATATATATTCATAAACATATATATATATATATATATATATCTTTTGATATCGCGTTAGTTCGTATTATATTAGTCTCGTGATAACCTTTGGATATAGTAGATTGACAATTCGTTATACCCAGACAATAGCTAGCAACTTCTCTATATACCTGTATATACACTCCTATCTCTGCGTTGCGTTGAATTATTTATGCAATTAGCCGTCGTTCCCTTGTTCGCTCTCACAGTCACATATATATGTATATATGCCGTAAAATACGTGTTCTTCACTCATACACGTTGGAATTTTATTTTATTTTGTCCAATATACAGTAAAATTAAACAACTTTAATGATTATTAATATTAATATACAATTCATATATTTCATTTTTTACTGCCAGTTGTTTTTCGTTGATCCAGGTTAAACGGAAGTTGAACACCAATGAATGAGTGGAAGTAAAGCCGCGTGTCGACTGCCACGATGATCCCTCGCTGTATACGTGACCGGTGATTCACGTTGAATTATGCTCTGTTCGTTTTCTCGTTTCGCGTTGTAATCGAGTGAATGGCTCTCGAGGCACGCCAGCTCGCGTTTCTGAAATCGCTTCTTTGAAAAAGAGTGAGAGAGAATGGAGTGTTGATGCAAGAGATAGATAGATAAATAGATAGATAGATAGAGCGTGTCGAATTGCTGCTGCAATTTGAGGAGAAACCTTCATCTATATGTGATAAAAGTTATGAGTGTTGTTTTTTTTTTATTCGTTTTTTTCAAATTTCATATAAATCGTTGTTTATTTTTCAATATCCTATATTCACAATATAAATTTTAATATTCCGATGTATGTGTGTATATTCATGTGGCTCTGTGTATAATGACGTTAGAAAAATTGAAGAAAAGAACGATAGTTAAAAGTTGAATAATTCATTCATCATATTGCCATGCATTGGTGATCATTGAGTTCAATGATGTGGCAATGGTTGAAATAGGAAAAAATTATGAAAATAATGAGTCCATGATAATGATATAAAAGTTTTTATATATTGATGAAATCATCAATTTGTTTTATTGAATTGTAAGATAATGATGTCATATAATATTATGTGACTAATGTGCACTTCAACATTACCTTCAATATTTGTATAACGATCTCTTCATATATTTTTTTTACGTCAATTGTCACTCACCTGATTGAACTCACTGTCTTCAATAATATTCACGATTGTATTGATTTCTTCTGTACTAAAAAAAATTGGATTATCCAATAAAAGAAAATTATTTCTGTATTTTAGCGCGTTAAAAGCGACAATAATTGAGAAAAATTTTCAGTATTCATTATTTCAATTGGTGTAATATCTATAAGGAAATTTTGTTTTGATATTTAAATTACATTTGTAATTTTAAAAAAATTTAAACTTCCATAATTTTTTTTTCTAATTTCAAGATAATTTATATGAAATTTCGTTCAAATTTTTACCTGAATTTACGTTGAATTGAAGTTGGTACTCAAAATTTCGTTCTTATTTATAATTGACCAGCCAATAATTGCAACGAGCAACTGCAAAACTCCTCTCTTATAAATTATGAAATGATAAATAAACAGAAATATGAATTTTTATATCAAGGCTATTTTTTGTTTTTATATAAATGTCATTTGACAAAATTTCACAGTATTTCGTTATATAGCGCACTTAGTATTGAATTATATAGTCCTGTCACTTTTTGAAATGTAATACAGTCGGGTGGTCATTGTCATCTGTGTCAGTTACCGATGTCGTTTTCATCAGAAGTTTCCCTCTATATCATTTTTCAACAGCAAAATAACAGTAAATAAAACAATTAAAAAATCCCGCTCACTTTAAACAGTCTCTAACAGTCGGAATGAAATAGTTATTTCCATAACAAGCAATTTTTTAAAAGAAATAATACATTGCACAATTGAAGATTCACCCAGAATGAAAATCAAATTTAAACTGTCTAACTTCTAATAATACAACAAAATTATAATTCTGCACGGGTCCACAGCTACTGAATTAAATTATTTAATCTGTATCGCAATTCAAAATCTAAAATATATATATATTCTCATATATATATATGAGAATAGTTTGAATAAATTTCAGTCAAATAATAGTTATGAATGAATTTCAGCTCTCTATATATGTATATATCAATATACCAAAATTCAATTCAGCCTTTCGGTCGAGACCATATGAAAGACGATAGATCAATGGTAAATGATCTATTTTTGATCATTGCACTACTTCACCATCCATCTTATGGCATAAATAAATTTGAATTGAATTTTGGTATATTTATATATATTATATAAATATATCAGAAATATATATGCATAAATATATATATTGTTAGGTCCTGGTCTCCCCCCCCCCCCTCTTTCCAACAGAATGTTATAAAAATACTTTATTTAAATAAACCATTTATAAATGCCAACGCGAGCAGAGCAACCGACAATCCAATTATACGTTCTCACGCCACAGTCAGCACTCCAAACTGGAATGCGCCTCGAAATATAATCTAACGAAAAATGTCAAAACTAAAAATATTCACAAGTTACATTATTCAAAAGGAAAAAGGATATTGAATGACTTCACATTCTGTCTTCGACATAACGCAAAAACAGAAAATATGAGAACTTGGTGCCGCGAATAGAACTCAAATAACCGCGAGTAGAGCTCGAATAACCGCGAATTGAAAAACGGCTACTCAGCCGTCAGCAAAAAAATCAACCACGTTCGACTGCCAAAGTCATACGGTCAAATATGTTATTATCAGCAAAATTATATATTCAAGAAATTCCTCTCACTATTAGGACAATCCACCAATCACCTTCCAAAACTTCAAAGTTAACAAATCAAATCATGGCAAGAAATAAATATAACCAATGAAAATAAGTACACGCGGACTCCGAGGGTTGCGAATGCAAAATCACCATCCCAAAATAGTATTCAAACTCGTGTTCAAAGAACACAATTATGCATTATCAGTCCACACTTCAGACGGCTACATTCTACAGGATTATCAGTCCCAGCCTCTAAGAACTATATTCTACGTCATTATGAATCCAGACCTTCCGTCAATGTGTATTTTCTACAACGAACAACATTAAAAACTAAGTTCTCATATAAATTCTTATCGAAGTTATTATCAAAAGTGCTACAAAATAAATAAATAATAAAATTGTCAAACATATTGTATCGTCTTTACGTCATCAATCTCGTTGAATGAAAAAAAAATAATTGTTAAAATAAAATCATTCGCTCGTCGATCTGATAACCAATTGCTCATTTCCAACACTCCAGTACCTCAGCTACGTTCAGTAGTGACCGGCAACGATCCCAATACCTTTTCGGAACTCAACAAACAAATCCAAATTGATCTTGTATTTGTTACGCAATCCTGTTGCGGATTCAACCGCTCTACACATCCAGGACGTAATAATATATATATTTTATTTTTTTTATTTTTATTTTATTTTATTACTTTAAAATTTTACTTTGTACATTTTTTCATTTGTTTTAAAAGTATTGCTACTACTAATCCTGACGCGACCGTCCATCTTACGGTATTAAGAAAATTTTATTTATTCTTAGCGAAATTTTCTTGATATACGTATATATATATAGTGTCGTATAATATTCCATGCTTTAGTTTATTGTTTCAAATGTTGGCGAAAATTTTTTTCATAAGAATATGGAAAGCACTACGAAAATCATTAACACAATTATTAAATATTGATTTAACCGGGGTTGCGAGAAAGGTAAGGAGGAAAATGCAGTTTTTGATGCGTAGTCGGCAGTCGGGTGGTACATCCATGTATAAATTGTGAATAAATTCGACACGTGGGAGAAACAAATATAAAATTGGGGACCTTTTCTTGCCTTGTATCCGAATTGATTTCAAGTAACTATTGATATTATCCGCGATAATATTAATAGTTATTAATAGATATTGTCAATCTATGTTACAATAAAATAGTAAATATGTTATATTAAAATATTAAGAGATATTATTTGTGTAGATTAAATTCTTTTATTTAAATAAACGTATATAAAATATGAAATAATTATTGTTTACTCCCTCATGAGTAATCCCATACTACATGTATATATATATATATATATAGATACATCACGACAAAAAATACAATAATTACGTATAAAGAGAGTGCATATATATTGGTGCAGTCGGAAACTAGTGAAATCATCATTGTGATACAATGAATCAATCTGTAAATTGAAACGACAGAGAATTCTGATTACAGTGTCAGAAATTAGCTGTTCGCCTCCATCTCTCCCTACGAGAAACCTCTGTCACGATTGCGTTATATATACTTCAATACTGCTCTACATAGAGATATGTATATATATATGTATACATGCATCCTCTTGCTCTTCGTGTTTAGTTCCTTCGGTGTTTCTGTATCCACGTTTCATCCCCAGGGCCAGTGCAATCAACGTGAATTTCACCTCAATAGCTAGTACTAAGGCGTTGGCAGTAGTGCAATCGAATGTATCGCGTCTATCAACCTACACTATTCTCTATCACTATATATATTCATATATAGTCTCTCTTTGTACTGGAAATTCGTGTTACGATTTACTCAAGTTCGTACACGTTGCAGTCATACTATACTACACTCGCATATATACATATATATACAAACAGACTGTAAGTGTAAACTTGGTATATATATGTATAATATATATGAATTGTCACAATTGAGACAAAGGGCGTGGAAGTGAGTGAGTGTGTGTAAACAGGTGGTATACAATTAAATGGCGCAGTTTGAGACTCTCAGCGTATACATTTCTCTATTTGAATGCTCCTGGGTTAGGGTGAGATAATGATAGGTAAGTAGCATGGAGTATATTGTTCAAGTTACTACTTCTCACATCTGTACATATCTTATTACGAAGTTAATCAACACTCTCAGATATACGATAATATTCCAAGCCATAGTGATTTGCACATATATAGTGTTATATGAATTTGATTTGGTGATTGGTATTTAATCAGTTTGTGAATCGGTATTTTGATATGATCTAAAGTGAAAATAAATGAATGATTGTGTGTGATGTTGTGAGGGGAGTATATATGTAGGATAATTAATTTATTCTGAGTTACGTATACAGGTTGTGGTAGCGACTCATGTCGCTAGTTTGAGCTCGTAAAATTATCTCCCTTCATATTATATAGGTATAGATCATGATAATGCGAATTTTTTTTATTCATTGACATTGACATCATAATCAAAATATTTGATCTAATAATTATGGTGATATTTTGTTTTGAGCTTGAGAGAAGTTCTTAGTTGTCGTTATTTGCCATTTTCGAAAAATAGAGGAACTGCTTCGAATATGGACCTCCCTTTTGTTTTATGGTTACAGTCACTCCATATTGTCACTTCATGTCACAATTTGTTTTCACACTGTGGGTAACTACCTACCACCGTAAGACTTTACAGGTTATCGTTAAAATATGAAGTTTTAATTTAGAAAATGTCGAAACATACACATTGTGTTATTTGGATTAGATTATGTGGAATATGAGCCCCCCTGCGAAAGAACAAATTGAACATTATAAAAAAATAAGAAATATTTTTTTTCGTCTTCACTATCGACGGCAAGTTACACACTTATTCCATCTCTTTCTTACATTTTTCAAATTTTTTGATTCTGAAAAAATATTCAAAATATCCGTCGTGATCCTAATATGAGCCTAGACCCATATTTCCATCATCATATGTCTCATTTTGAAATAGAAATAAAATTTTTGTAACTGTAAAATAATAACAAATACTGTTCGTCTCATGACTTACACTTACTGTAGATTCCATTGAAAGATACATCGTTGAAATTATAATAGTATGTGAGTAACTACTTACATTGAAAATATTGGAAAAACGAACAATACACTTTTTGAATATGTTTCAAAAATAAAAATCTGTCAGCTACCCGTATTTTAGGTTACAGTTAATCGCTATATTAGACAAGAGTTGAGTAATTGAGTCACGGATGGTAGTACTAGTTTTAAATATAGCTGGGTGGCCCATATTCGGACCAGTCTCTCTATGTATAGATGGCGGCGCAAATTGAGATTGCATTAGGTCATGCAATAGAAGTTTGATTTTCTTTTTTTTTTTATTTATTTCAACAATTCAAAATAGAATAATCTGATACTTATGTGGAAATTCAAAGTGTATTTGGCATATTTTTTTTTTATGATGAAAAGATAGAGTAATCACTGCTGCTGCAACAAATCGCATAAATTGTCACGGCTGAACTTATTAACTGTTGCTATTTATTATACAGACATATAATATACAGGTATATTCTATAATACGAGACATGAGTGTTGCTGAAATTTATTTATATTCATCAATAAATACCGCTGCTATCGCAAATTTCATTGATTCTTTATATAAATATCGGGCTCCCTATCACTGGACAATGCTTCATTTTTTTGATTTTTTTTTTTTCGAAGCGACTAAACAATTTGTCAATAATTTTTTTAATTTACAATAATTACAAACATGAATTTTTTTCGCATTCAATTTTCAATGGAGAAATATAAGACTTTCAATAGACTTTAGAAAGTGTTTCACGAATATTATTTCAAGATTGGGACAATATAACTTGAAAGAACGATACCTGAAATTAAGTGTGGCAGTGATGCATGCAGTGGAATGTATGAAATTAAATGGGAGAAAGAAATTTCGTTTGATGGTTTTAGTTTCATTTTATTTTTTATTTATTTTATTTTATTTCATTTTTTTGTCTTTTTTTGCAGTTTTGTTTTTTTTTTATTTCTTTCATATCAACACATTCATTTGGATTATGTTGCGTATGTATATACATATATGTTTATTTATATTTTTATTTCCATTTCACTTGTGTATTTGAAATTCATTCAATTCACTTTAAATAAATTTTTTATGTATGTATACACATATACACTCATGCACACCAACACATATATATATACGTATATATATATACATATATATTTGTTGTAAATACACATAGTATCGTCATTGTATATGTAACATTTTATGTTTTTTGTTTATGCTCAAGAGTTCTTTAGAGCTGTGTTTCACCATTATTTATCATTTCATCCTCGTCGCTGTTTTGCAATTGAATAATCCAATAATGCACTTTATATGTGTCTGATACAGTAAACATAAAACATTTGTTTGACAGTTAAAATTGCATTGAGACACGTGTGCTCAGTCTTGATTTGCATGAGAATAGAGGCTAGAAGACAAATAAGAATAGAAAAAAAGCAAAAGAAGTACGACTTATCCAGGTGAAAAAGTATAGCAAAAAAGTTCTTATTAGATACAAACCCGGTCGCAGGTGTGTAAACTTATAAAGAAACCGCTTTAGGTATAGTAAGTTATAAGTTTGTAGTATGTTTCTGCAAAACATTTCAGTATATATATATACATACATGTATATGTATAACCGTTTATATGTATATGACAGAAATAGAGATAAGTGCAGAGTCCCAAGTGGCAAAATCACTCTTTGGCTCTCTCGCTCTCCCTCGTTTTTTCACGCCTTTGTTCTCGTCTTAACAAAAAGAAGATGACAAAGTAAATAGATAGACATATATGGACACAGTCACGTGGGATGCACGAAATGGAGTAGTTATAGTTTTTTTCCTGAATAAACTTTTGCGCGTGATATAAGTCTTGAGATTGTAACTCAATATGCGGTAGTGAAGAAAGTATATTATCCCGCGATAAATAAAGTCGACAGTGAACGTTCTCTCATTTTTTTTTTCCTCTTTTACGTTCCTTGACTCACACACTCACTCATCCCCGTACATCTTTGGAACGTGGAGGCGCGTGACGAGGGTGAAACGCGCCCTTTTCGTATTCTCACTCTATGCCACAACGATCGTGGGCTACTTCGTCATCGCTGTCGGCAATAAAAGTAAATGGATTTTATCCTGGTGGCTAGGATTTAATGTCTGTGATTACATGATTATTTTTTTCTTTTCATTTTTTTTTTATTTTTTTGTTGTTTCGCTGCATCAAAAATAACACATATCGACATATATAAATTTAGTATTCCATATTATTTCAGCCAGGCAATTGTGTTTGAGTCTTGAATTATATATATATAGCAATATCGAAAAAAGTAATTTGTATTTTTTTTTTAAATTATTAATAAATTAAAAATATTTATTCATTTTTTATATTTATTTACGGGAATTTAAACTGTCGCTAACTTGAAACAATTGATTTGTTCATAACAATGAGTGGCTGAGTTGATACAAATACTTATATATATGTATGTACATATTATATAAATTTAATGTGATAAGTTTTTAGTATAAAAATTGAAAACACTGCGCAGGAATATGAGTTTGGAATAGATAGGTACAATAGACATTTGTATTGATTCAATTACAGAAATATTTTAAATGTCTCTCTGATGATTAATATATCGACATTTTGCAAATGTGCGTGTAGATGTATATTGAATTCGGCATAACTGTCTGATTGACGCACGCGGTCAATACGCCCAAGCCACATTCGATGAACGCTCAAATCATATATGTAGTGCGGCAAGTTATTTCATTGGATGCGTTTCCGTACAGTGGCACAAAGCCCCATAATCGTTAACGAACGCGCGTGCCTCAAATACCTTTGAAAATTGACTGACATTTTAAGCGTGGGAGTGTGCACGTGACTCTGTGAATGTAGGCCTATTGAGAACGCAACATTTGAGTTTTACTCACATTTTTTTGCTCCTATTATTATTATATTTCCATTCTTTCTTTTTTTTTTCCTTTCTTTCTCTCGTTTTTCTTTTTAATTTTGCATTTTTTTACGTTTTCATTTCGAAGATTTGAGCGCGTGCCTATAATATTTTCGACCCAATAACACATCAATGAGCAATGTTGTTTTATGAATAATAGAGCTTAATGTTGGAATGTTTTATGTGAATGATAAGTTAACAGAGCAACGAGGAGAAAGATGTGAAATAAAGTGATTTTTGGTTTACTATTATTATTTTTGTTGATTTTTCAGAACCATTTGCATATTTGATTCTGTTCACTGGCTCACTCGATGATACTTTATACAATACATACACCATTCATTCGTGCATTACGCTAATGAGAAATGTTCTCGAATAACAAATGTATTTTCATTTGTGGATATAGTAACATTCACGTATTTATATATTCATACCGTCCTCTTTTTTTTTCGTTTCATCTCTATTTCTCCAACATCATTTCATCGATTCATTATGAAGAAAGAAAGAGGAGTTGGTATTTTTTATTTATTTATTTTTTTTTCTCATTTATTATAAATTGGTTATTTTTCATTTTACCTCTCGTAAATAATCACGTACGTTCATTTTGAAAAAATATTGTTGCTGTACATGGAAATATATTTTACAATCGGAGGTGCAATGACTCGATTGCTCGTTTCCTGCAATATTTTTCAATTCACAAATGAGTTTTATGCATTCACTTGATGGGCGTATACACAATATCTGTTGCCGCATAAATTTGCGACAATATGACTACGTGCGAAAACGAGCTCTTCATTTTTTGCCTCTGTTTTCAACCCTTTCATCATATCGCGCAATTGCGCACATTTGTTCTGTTGTGTATTGACGTTGCTCCATTCAATGGAAGAATAAATATGTTTTTTTTATTCTTCCTTGAAACACCGGTTAATAATTCCTTCTTGCTTTCGTATACGTATTTACAAAAAAATTTACAAACTCTCTGTTTCGCGAGCCGGCCGCGGCATATAATGACGAACGCCGTAAAGTATCTTTTTCTTTTTTAGTTTGACACTGCTAACTAATTTTTGTATTTACATGAAATTATTTTAATATATATAATCATCTTATTTTCTTTAAATATATATATATGTATGGATTTTTTCTTGTTTGAAAATGTGCTGTGTCCAACACGCATTCTTCATAGCAGTCTAATCCTGTCGAGAATGACAAGATTATATTTATTTATATATATCGTTGTTTCTCCCCACACGCAACGACTCATGAACATTAACACACACTGAAATCCATTTATTATTACGAATGGAAGATAGGGGAAGAGATAAAAGTTAAATAAGTTTGGTCGATGAACACACGACAATTTTGCGTGAAGATTTCACATCGCTACAATGTGCACAACAAAAAAAAAGTTGTCCCATTTCATTTATATAATTCGATTGTTTCATTAATTTTTTTTACATTGCCCCAAACATATAATTATATCTCAGAGAATTGCACACTGCCTTCATAAAAATACCATTCATAACAATGATCACTAGAGGCAATGTTTATAATTCATTTGTCTGTCTCCTTTTTTTTTTCTTTCATTCCATCTAATTCTCTTTTTCATTGTGATTTTTGATTGCGTCGACGTCGCTACGATTACACGTAATACTCGTTTATATCGAGCGCGTCGGATTCCCGTTCCTATACACAACTTTCTTGAGTGGAAATAAGAGGCGTGCGTACCGTAACCACTTCCCGTGGATGATGCTGCTGTTTGCTCATTATAATGCTATTATTATCTTGCAGTAATCCAGTTGAGCTGCCCTTTGTTGGTTGACACACCTGATCAATTTTTGGCGGTCGCGCATTGTGATCTATGCACGCATAAACGGTCGCTTCCTTTACATAGGGTTTTCCACCGACTAATACACCGCCGCCACCGCTTCCAAATCCACCAATGTTATTGAGGCCACCGCTTAGACACGAGAGCTTCGAGTCCGCAGCAGTAGACAGTGTTGTAGGACGGGCCAAACACAATTCCGCATATGTCACTTCGCCTGTCAGCTGTAAAATAACCATTCGGTATTAAATCATTTTTTATTTTCATTCATTGTATTTCATGTACTATTTCATAAAATGTATCAAGAATTATGTTGGTATATCTATTGTCTTCCGGATGGATTAGAAAGTAGAATGTAAAATATAAACAAAAACAAAGATAGGAAGGAAAGAAAATGGAGATAAAAAAAAATGATAATCAAAGTTTTATGGTGGAGAGATAATGCGCTTGGTGGGACGCGCTTGGGTGAAAAAATGCCGCTGGCACGAAACTTTACATCATGCGCAATATATATTTCCAAGTTGATATGATTAGTTCGAGTATAGTTTCCTGTTTGCGGACTATATACACAAAGCATTGTATCCAACAATATACCGACTTTGAAAGATGATTGTATATATATTTATATGTATAATTATAATATATCATAGTAGTTGCCTGATAATTATTATTATTTTTTTCCTCAACAAATGTTTCATTCTTCACCTCTCATAACTTCTAATTATAGTTATTGACAAGTGGATTAACAGTTTTTTTATTCATTACGAATTGAAATATAATATCTATCTTATTCTACGTGTAACTATTATATGCTTACCGGTAATGTTGGATAATTGGTATAGTCGTTATGTGAATACGTTGTAAGTCCTTGCATATGATTTGTTTGCTGTGCTGGTAGTGACGTGGTGGAAACTTCGTCCGGTGTTGCTTGAGCTGCCAATGGCGTTCCCGCGGTTGAACCAGTAAGTTGGTAGTCTGAGTCTGTAACAATCAAAGTTGAATTACAATATTCACAATATATATATATATACAGTATTTGTTGAAATTTGCTGTTCAAGAGAAACATGTATAGTCGTATATTAAAACTATGTTGAATATTCACAGAGTCACTTATATTTATATTTCATGAATACTCGATGTGCCACTTGATGACACATTCCTAATTTAACTAATATTATTTTACAATAAATTAAATAAATAAGAAAAAGACAAAGAAGATGATTTTATGTGTGATATTTACTTTATCAATTTGGAATTTTAATCATTAATGTGGGAATAAGTAAAGAAAAGGGAAAAATAAAAAGAAACACAGAAAGTATGAAGTGTGAATAGGATAAGCTTGGTGTAGAATGAACGTAAAACAAGAACCTTGATTTACGACAGAAACTTACAAAAAAAAAACTCTAGAGTTAGGAAATAGGAGATTTATTGCATGCCAAAGTAGTTTAGGAAACGGCTATGGTCAACATGCTGTAGTTTTAAGCATGGTTCGTGTTCTTCGATAGTAAGGGAGATATTTAAATGAAATAGAGAAACGACATCTGATAAGAGAGGGGTAAGAAATAGTGGTCGGAAAATGTAAGAGAAAATTGGGAGTAGTGTTGAACGGATGGTCGAGGAGAAATGTCCAGCTTCAAGACGTACTTGTAACGCGGCGGCGACGCGACAAGTATTTTCAATAAATTAAATATAATAAATAAGATCAGTGATTTATGCAGCTCTTGCAACATATTTTGAAAATCTCTCAATATCATAATAATACTTACATTAATATAATTGAATTATATTTTAAATATTATTTTTTTAGTATACATATAGTTTATGGTTAGCGTTCACTGGCTGCTAATGTATTCGTTCTCGAAAAATCTGTCAATTGTTGTATGAAAATAAGCTAGAATGATTAAAGATTATTGGAAATGGAATCAAAGATTTATGCACCGGTATATGTTCTTAAAAAAAATAATATCGGAGTGTTTGGGATAGAAGAGGAAGATGAGATGATGGGACGATATCTGGTAATGTTCATTCACTGCCTTCAATTATACACTACACATTACTGTACTAAATCTCATCAGTATAATACAACCGATACATATAAAGTTGATGAGGAACAGGTGTAATCTTGACATTCAAATCAACCAAAAATGAGTAAGGTTATTCTGTACTTTATTAACTTATCACAATGATTGTCACGATATGATGCTCACGGAATCACTAATAATTAACATGAATCGTTCATTTGAGTTGAGATAAAATACTTGATATAATGGGAGACACTGTAAAATTTAGTTATGAACAATTGAGTGGACAACTTGAACTATATTTGAGACCTGGCTATGGTACTTATGTATTTGATTTTATGATGAAGTTGTGAGATCAATTTTAACTGAACTCTAATATTCATATGTTCTCTTTACTTCACCTGGGTTCTGTGAGATTGGGACAGTGCCCATTTATTAGACACCAATTATTTTCCGTGAAGGTGTCGTCTGGTGACTTCAGAACAAATGGCCCAGTCTCGGTCCGATATAAGTGCGCAAACATGCATGGTTTCGAGGCTACTCTAAGAAATTTCCCTATCGCTAATGTTTGTTTCGTATCAAATTCTTTTCATGGACCCATTTTTTTGAGTAGGTCGCAAATTCATAATGCTCCGTGAGCGGAAATACCCAAAATATTTGTATGATACAATTAACAGAATGGAAAATTTTAAATACTAAAATCTATATTGGCTTAACGGATCATGACAAATTATATTATAATTTACAACTGCGGGAAATTACGTCTTGGATTTAATAGAAACATCTAATTATTCGTTAATCTCAAACATAAACAATGGCTTGAATCAAAAATGTAATTATGGAAAATTTAGAGAGTGATAAATAAATTTGTTAATGCACTATACTATTATAAACAGTATGAATATAAATTATGGTGTGATCTTTCAGAATAACAGTACTGCACACATATGTACTTACATTAATTGTAAATATAAATATGTATGAAGAGTCGTCCAGAATAAAGATCAGAGTCCTATTTTTCTAATTTGTCAGTATTTATATTTTAATTTTGAAGTCGTAATACATTTAGTGGCGCGTCATATCATTGAACGTTGGTTCCTTGAGGACTATGAACTTTCTTTGCCGTAGTGAATAATAGTTGAATTATGTTTGGTACAAGCTACAAGATGGCGCTATTATTTTATTATTCATCGCAAATGGACTTTGATCGTTATTTGGGCCGACCTTATATATATATATATATATATATATATCTCACCTTTATTTGTAGGCACAACATCGGGATTTCTGTCGTCAGCGTCATAGAGATCTTCGGAACTCGGTGCGGTGGCCTTTTTGAGTGGTAAATCACCAGGTCGATGTGCCCGTCGATCACTTCTGACTTTTAAGGCGCCGAGAATAATTATAGTGATAAGTAAAAGTGCCGCCACGACGCCAATCAGTATTCCAAGCAATGGGGTTATCTCAAATGGCACGGGTGTACCTGTGAACAAGACGCGCACTGCTCTCATGCAACCACTTTTCATCACGATAAAATTACATACTATATAAGGTCCATTTTTATTGCATTCTAAGCTACCATCTCTTCTCCTCTACCTCTCTCATTATCCCCCCATCTCTTGGTAAACATTTCCCGTAAGTGTTAATTGTTAATCACGATCATTAAAACCATCGTGCGCAAGATACGAAAAGTTATATACGACAAGCTATGTACTATTATATATCACGCGAGACCACTTTTGTACCGTGCCTTTCTCAGCTATCTTCCTCACCCATTCTCTGGAAGCTACTTCAAGAATATTTTAGCGCTTGTGCCATCTTATAAACGAAGAGTGCGGATTAATTTTTAATCGAGGTGAAAGCGTGAGTAAAGATGCCATCGTGATGGATAGAGTTACTTGGCTCGGATCTTTTATTTTTCCTTCCTCCTTTACTTTTTTCACTATCCTTTTTTTTCCGGCTTTTTCCCTCTTCCGCTTTTAAAAACATGCTCGTTGTGTTACTTCATGTCTCAAACAGAATAAGCAATATATTAATCATCCTTGAGTAATCTGAAAATACTACTATGATGTTTTTTTTATGTCTATTATAGATGAGGAGGAAGCGAAACACAAATTTGCCCTGCACTTTTTTATCAGAGTTTCGTCACGAACAATTTTACACATCAATAATTAAGCTGAACGTCCAAGTCAAAGGTAAAATGGAATTTTCAAGCCCTAAATATTACTTACGAAAGCTTGGATATGTCTGCAGAGTCTTTGTTTAAATAATCATTATTGATGGTTATACTGAAACGTGATATGGACATTCCCGACTAGAAATCTAGGAAGGTGGCCTTGCTGTCATAAGGACCGGACGGAGCAATTGAACGGTATACCTGATCAGGATTGCCGGACCTAAACCACATGAGGACCTGGTACGGCATCTGACAAGTTTACCTTCCACGGCATCCCTTACGTTCTGTTTGTCAGGTCTTTATCAGGTAACCTATACTTCAGCCTCATAAAGTTGGCCATATACGTATAAGTCAATACACCTTCATCAGGCTGGAATAAAGTTTGCCTTATCATGTGCACCATATGTTCACTTTACGACACTGATCTGGAAAGCATATTGATTGTTATGCAAGGTTCGAATTATGATGAAAATGATAAAATTAATTATTATTATCATTATTATAGCATACGAGTATGCGAATGATAATAATGCGTCATTTATGAATAGATTATCGAGCTGTCATCTGGCCTCAATCAGGCTTGCCTTACAATGTTCATCTGATATTTGCCATGACTATCAGCTGACCTAGGCAGTAAGCGCCATCATGTGATAATTTTGAGTTTCACTTGAAAGTGAACCTAACCCTTCACCACTGTTGTATTGAAGTGAAGTCGCACATTTATGTTATTCATTCATAATGAATTGTGTAGTGTAATTATTTGAGTGATTTCTGTGTTTGAATATAAAATGAGTGACTTTAACGAATATCGTAAAAAAAAATTGGCACAAGAGCGATTAAAAAAACACCGAAAAAAAGTTGAATTCGCGATTCAAAACGTTACTGAAACTACATTCAGCAACGATGAAGAAATCACTTATCATAAATATAATAATGAAAATGTAAATCAGGACGAGTTCAATGAATTATTTATCACAGATCAGAATGTTTCTGAAAATCTTGACGTAACATCCAGCCGTAACCTGCTTGATCAACATATGGGTCTCGAGACCGATCAATTGAACCATGATTCAATACTGACAAATTCTTATTTTATTGATGACCAAGAACTGTTAATCAATAGTGAAAAGGACAACGTTGTCGTTGTAGACACTCATTCTGAAAATTAATTACGGGCAGCGAGAATCACTGAAGATGATATTGATGATCTCGCAGATGATTTTTTGTCAGAAAATCCAGAAATAGAAAAATTGAGGGAATGGACCATTGAATCAAAATTACCACAAGTGGTTTTGGACAAACTATTATTGACACTTCAAAAGAGATTGCTTCCTGATCTGCCTAAAACAGCAAAATATTCTTGAGAACGGTTTCAGTTAAATATGATATGGAGTCAATGAACAAGATTCGAGTGAATTAATTTATTTCGGCATTGCCGACCCATTAAAACAATCTGTCAATTCTTCTTTACATATAGACAATACAATTCACCTACTTGTAAATTTAGATGGTCTTCAATTAGTTATGACGCAGTTTTTTGTTTAATAATGAATAAATATCATGTTAATCATATATTAATACTGTCATTATTGTTAGGTTTTCCTCTCAGCATTCCTATCAGGTCTCCTTTAACTGGTCTTTATCTGGCAACGTGATGAGGACTCTACCAGGATTGCATCGTAAGGTCCTGATCAGGGGAGCCATTTACGGACCTTGCAAAGCCAGCCAGACAAGGGCATGATCCTACCATCGCGTTGCAGCCCTTACCTGGTCCTTGTAAGGTAGTCTTGCAGGGACCTTACTGCCCAAATCAGGTAACCTTAGAAAGACCTTATGAGACGCCCGAGGAGATTTCCAGTCGGGTTCCTAAAGCTTTGGTATTCGTACAAAAATCTAATATTTTCGTGATATTCTTAAGAAGTCATTCGATAAATATTCATTTTTACTTTTCATCACTTAGTGATAAGAAAGTATTGGTTTCGTCCGATTTGAAAACGTCAAAATAACGCATGTAATCGCATTTTTTCAACAATAATAATTGGAATAACGGATAAAAAAACTTAATATTAATGTTCAATGAATTGCCTCCTTGAATAATATAAAAAAAAATTTCATGTATTCGAAGGTTATGTACATGAAAAACGTGTTTTTCAGCGGGCGGATGAACGAATATTTTATTTATATAGTGGGAGTATCTCGAAAACTGCTGGACCAAACAAATTAAAAATTTATAAGGAGTTAATTGTTATCGAGCAAACAATAAATTGTTATGTTAAATTTTGTTTCGACTTTCCGTTCGCCGTAAAATAACAATTATATGAGTTTTCGAACGAAATATGCATATTCTAGTGAATTTATGGGACGAAAAACATAGAAGCCACGTGATCTCAGGAGTGGCTGGTCCAAAAGATCTGAAAATTCGTACACAGCATTAGGGTATCGGGGGGGTTATAAATGGTGACGTCATAATTCGATATGACTATCAGTTTGACCGGAGATAACAAATATGTGTTTTTTATTGAGGTAACACATGCAATAAAAATAGAAGCCACGTGATCTGAGGAGTGGCTCGATAAAGAAGTCTGAAATTTTGGCCATAGCATAAGAATGTTCGGGGGATGATAAGTTGCTATGTCTCATTTCGATCGGACGTTTATGTCGTGAGAGAATGAGGTTCATATCTATTGTGGGAAAATTACATATAAAAGTACGTACATTGCATTCTGATGACGCGTAACGCGTCACCGATGTCAAGAAACCTTGCGAGAGTTTTGTACTTCCGAGAATCCCTTTTCATCGATGAAAATACCAGACCAGGCACATGACCATTTAAGTAACCCAATAATTTAATTCAAACACTCGTTTATTTGGATCGCAAATTTTTATAAATTAAAAAATTCAATTATGGTATTATTATTGAAATGATTTATACTATCAAACAACAATAGTGATGAAAAGTACCGGGCAAGTCTACTTGTCTAAATTTTTTTTTTTGTTAAAATGATTAGCTGAACAGAAAATTAATATACATATTACAATTATATTTCAGTATTTTCACTATCCGTATTGAAGATAAAAATTTGCCGAATTTTTAATTCTGTTATCCAGCTTTTTTCGATATTATGCCATTAATGTATTTATATAATATTTTTCTCTTTATTCATGTTGCAAAAAGTAAAAATTCGTTGGAGATATTAAAATCCAAAACATGAAGCAACCGCCCCGTGCATTTCATTCGTGGAAATATTTGAAAAGTAGAAGAACCAAAGAGTGCAAAAATGTTAAATTTGAGATATAAATATACACTGAAACAAATATTAGCATAGAATAAATTACACACTTGGTAACAGCAATATTATTTCATAAATACAAATGTACGTCACCTACATTTGTGTTTAGCTAACATGAAGTTTTATTCAACTACTTGTTCCGATATATGTGTGTCAATCACATGACATTTTGGAATACTTACTATCGAAGTACAGGTGAAAAATAAAAAAGTAGCTCGTATAATGAAATATTCTAATCAGTTGAATTGCATAGAGGCACGCGGACTATTCACATTAATTCTCATCTACTTTGAACTAACATAAATAATAATATCTCTTGTAAATTTCACAATGATCATAGTGATGAACATTGGGTCAATAATGTACTCAATTGCAACAGGAAAATGTGAGACCACCGATCCTGGAATTCCAATAGTTCAGTAAATACAGGAATGGGTGTAGTATTTCATCGATGCGTGCAGTCCACACATCTATGCAAGTTGGAAGGTCATATACAATATGTGTATTTGGATGCATAGAAAGGCGAAGGCAATCAAGAGTGAGCGAGTGAATGATTGAGAATATGATAAAACAGAATAACATAAAGGGACTAATACGGGGCGCTCCGTATTAATTGATAATTCATTATTTATTAAAATAAGTATATCAAGAAATAATTTAATATTATAGTTATTGCAAGTTAATTAAATGGACAAAGTTAATTGAAATATACGGTGGAATGATTTGTTGCTAACAAATTAACAAGTAATTACAATCGAAGAGATACAACGAATTCTTTATTGATTTCCTGATCATTGCATATCAATGTGTGAATTATTTCTCACGCTGGTTGTGAATATATGCTTGAGTCGTGGTGGCTTACCAGTCTGCTTCTCGGCAACTTTGAGTGTAAAACCCTCGAGTTTGGTAGCTTCACTTCGGCCTTTGGAGTTAAAAGCACTGAGTTTCATTGTGAGTACTCGGCCGGGTTCGAGACCTTGAACTGTGAATGCTGCATTTTCACGAGAGGTAACATTTGCTTGAAGAATTCCCGTGTGTTGGTCATAGACTTCAAGTAGAAAGTGTTGTGGTTGACCACCATCAAAACCGGCGGTGCATTCGACCGAGAGTGATACGGTTGTTTGATTCATCAGTGTGCAATTATATGGCGCCTCGGGTTTACCTAGAAATATTGAATAAATTTTTTGCGATGCATAAACGCACAAAGAAGGAAAATTTTGGCAAACGGTAAAAATCGTTTGTACTTGTCATCATATCAGTGAATCGTTTGAATCATAATAAAAGATAGATAAGCGAAATTATTAATTGAATCCATAATTGCAGCAACATGAGAGATACCGAAATATTTCAGTGGTAAACAGAAAGGAGAGATGAATAAAACAGGTTTATCGTGCAAAATTACGTTAAGTATACGGTATTGTGTCAGGATATAACGAATAAAAATATTGAATAATAATATTACTGGCAAAGATAACACAGCGAGAAATATAATGTATAAAAATGTGATGTAGAAATGAATTCTGTTTGGAGAAAAATTATCTCAATGCTGTGAAATAGATGTTGGACAAATATCACCATAACAATAAAGTGATTTTTTATGACACAGCTCAGATGAATATATATTTTTGTAGAAAAAATTGTGTCTTTCTTTTCTATGTACGTATTTTTAAGAATTACCCTTGTAAAATGTTTCTACCTTTGCCATTACATCTCGTTATCATAATATTTTATTGTTGACATTTTTTTTATTATTCTATAGCGATGAATTCATAAAATATTATTGTATACCTATTGGAATATGTTCGAAATATCTGTGAAATCAAAATCAATCTTGAAAAAAATCACAATTATCTGTAGAAAAATATGTTTAAATGAGTAAACTAAATTTTTAGAGTATGTCAATACTATGTTTTTGTTTAGAGGACAATATCCGAATTTCTTCCTGTTTAGTAAAGCATAAATACAATCAAAAGAATCAGAGGAATATGTTGTAAATTTGATAATTTATAAATGACTCTAAAATCAATATTGGAATTCACGTAATATTAAAATAACAGCATCACTAAAGTTCATATTCATGGACTTCCATGTATATTTGCTCTGAGGTATATCGATATAATTATAAAATCATTTAAATAATGTTAAAATATTATTGAAGTCTAATAACGTGATTTAACAAAACAGGAAATCTGCAATTTATATAAGATATGTTCACACATGAATTTACGAATGTAAGATTTTCTTTGCAAAGTTTTAAGTCATGTTCTAATAAATGTGATTCTTTGCAACGTAATAGTATTATTTTATATTCGTAAGATTTTTCTAGTACTTTGCGGTTATGATTATAAGTGTAATGCCACATGTTGATGCGTTTTTAATTTATGAACTTGATATGCAGATGCGGCATTCCCAACAAAAAGGAGAGATGCCGCATGCAATGTTTTTAAGGTTATTTTTTTTGCAATGACTTTTATCGAATTGAAATTATATTTTTATTAGAAAAACGCAACGAAAATATGAAAGAAAGATAAGTGCACGTCCAAGTTGCCTGTGGACTGAGCCATAATTGTTAAAAATCATTAATCAGAGAGAGAATCTTATTAAATGTTTAAAATGGCTACATATCACATGCACCATCTTTGTAACAGCTATTCTAGACTGAAGTTGAGAGAGAACACTGATAATTAGACGTCTTTTTAACGATTTTGATACTCCGGCATCTTTTCCAAATAGGTGAAAATACAAAATAAAAATTATTCTCAATTGTAAATAGTTATATGAACAATTTTAGTTCGTCATTTATCACTTTGATAAGATGGAAAATGATCCAATACGTTTGAAATTTCGTTGGCATGTGAAAGACACTGTCATCAGTTGCAGTGTAGTATGTAGGACATCCACGTACCTGCTGGTATGATGTGAAATATGCAAGCATTCATCTGTTGACCCACTCTATTTCTTGCCCAACACAACACAGTACCATAGTCCATTTCTGTAACGGGTTTGTATGTGAGAACACTTTGTGTATGACGCGTTGAATTTTTGTAACGATCTTGTGGTACGTCCACCATTTCTTCAGTATTGTTGAATGTCCAACGGAAATTATCTGGTGGTGGATATGCCTCAACTCGACAAACAACTCGTGCTTCTTCATGACGTGCCACACCGTAAACCCGTTTTTGTTCCGATATGCAAATTGGTTTATCTGCAATAGAAAAAAATTCATATATTCATATTTTTGTTCATTATAGAAATCATTTTGCGGGCCAAACACAAACAAAATAAAAATATGCTATTAATAATAATGTGCAATTTATTATGCTTGAGGTTAAATAGGTTTACTAATGCATCTGTGTGCGCGTGTGTATGTATGTGTGTTTAATCGTTTTAACCCATCGCTAAAGTATACATAAATGAAATGCCATTGGCAAATGTCAGGTGTACGTGTGATAGTTGCACTCGGGTCGACGAAGCGAAAGCTAATCAGCCGCTCACATATATTCAAACACACATACACACATAAATATATTGGCATATATATATATACGCAGCCACGTACACTGAACCAAACTAATTTACATTCCTCGCGTTGGAATACTGGCAGTGTAAAGGACGCGGTATATCGTCGTAGCAATATTGATGAGAGTTCACTCTATGGGCTAACTATCAGAGTAGAGAATGCAGAGGGCGATGAACGAGAGTAGTCGATGAAGGTTGATCAGAACAAGGACATGAGAGGACACTGTACCGGTTGTCGGAAGCGGGAGGTTATGACAACGTTATTTAATCTATCGAATTAATACTCCTAGCTAGGCTGAATGGGTTATAGAACCAACTGTCCTCATCCCGAACTATGCTTATCACCGATAATAAAGGGGCTACTTTTCGGCCACTTCCACGCACCCTCATGCAGTAGTTTCGTTCCCAATATCACATGATATATAAAGCGATGATACATGGAAAAATGGATAGAGCGAATACATATGGATGTGTAGAGAAGATGAAAAAGTATGTGAAAAATGATGAAATGGACTAGTGGAAACAGAGAGTTTACGTGTATTTATTAAAACTCCACTTGTGGTTGAGGTAAAGTTTCCTCGTGTGTGCATGGAATGGATGAATAGAAAAAAACGAAAAATAAAATGAAGTGTATGAGATGATTTGAGTGAATACGGGTGGATGGATAGATCACAAGGGCGTCGGTTGGAAAACGTGTAGCCAACACTATCCAACTCGGTAGTTGGTCACCCGCATTTCCGTTATTTCCCACAAGATCGATGAGCATTATTTCCGCATTCGAATAGTTTTGGCGCACTGGGGAAAAGTTTATCGAGTATGTACGGAATAATTTGTCAGTGAAGTTTAGCTGTTACGATTGCGCTTTATTTTTTATTATCTTCACTTTTTGACACTTTGTATTTTTTTCTTTCCATTTATTTATTTATTTATATTTCTGTTTTATTTTCAACTACATATTTCATTTTTTCGTAATTTTCTTTCTTTCCATGTTTGCTTTTCGATTTTTTTTTCATCTTCTTCGGTATGATGTTCTTTTGTACGTTATTTCTTCTTTTTATAGATATACATCGTGTCTTGCATAAAATGACCGTCGAATAGTATGACAATATTTGTGACTATTCTGTATTCGAATTTCGATGTTATATTCAAAATGATACAGCACTTCTTGAATCATTAGTTGAGTATGAATGGCGAACGAACGAGCAGTATTTTGCCGCCGTAGATATGAGAGAAGGGGAAGTCAGAAAAAGACTCTAAATATAGACCCGAGGTAAATGTCTCAAGATACGATTTTACTTTGGGTCCTACGGTTATTTTCTGACACTAGATGGGACTTTAGCCCTTTTCCACAACCATTATCCGTCAAAATTCACTGCCCGATATCGCATAGAATGTCCTATATATATATAGATAAATAGATAGATAAATAATTTAGATAATTTAGATGAGATAATCTAGATAAATTCCAAAATTATCTAGATAACTTCAAAATTATCTATATATATCTTACTCTAAAGTTGTTTTGTACACCTAATGAATATCTATTCTCGATTTTCGATATATCGAATTCTAACTTTTGATATATCGATTCTCAATTTTCGATATATCGATTCTCAAATTTCGATTTGCGATATATCGAAAATCGAAATCTTCGAATCGATATATCGAAAGTTAGAATTCGATATATCGAAAATCGAGTATCGATATTCATTAGGTGTACAAAACAACTTCAGAGTAAGATATATATAGATAATTTGCGAAATTATCTAGACTATCTCATCTAAATTATCTAAATTGTCTAGATTATCTAAGTTATCTATCGATCTATCTATTTATCTATATATATATATAGGACATTCTATACGATTTCAGGCACTGCCCGAAAACGCATAGAATGTCGCAAAGTCCCATCTAGTTTTAGAAAATAACCGTAGGATCCAGGGTACAATCGTCTCTTAAGACATTTACCTCGGATCGATATTTAGAGTTTTTTTTCTGACTTCCCTCTCTCTCATATGTATTACGACAAAATACTGCTCGCTCATTCGCCATTCTTACATAACTAATAATTAAAAAGCTGCTAGATCGTTGTGAATGTAACATCGAAATTCGGATTCAGGATGGTCACAAATATTGTCATACTACTCGACGGTCATCTTTTGCAAGACACGGTGTATATATTTTTTCCCCGCTATGGTTAGGTACCTACTGTGCTGAGAAGAATGAATGGAAATAACTGTTTCGGTCACGCAACGAGCAATTCTCGTTGTTGATATTGATCTTTATGTAACATATATAACTACATATCGAGTCAATATAATTTTTTTCTTTCAACTTACAGATTATTTTGAGTTCAACTGTGTCACTGTAACCATCACCTTCAACATTTGAAGCAATACACATATAATAGCCTGCTTGGAAACGATCAACTTTTCTCAAAGCCAGTCCATATTGTTGTACTATTACACCTTTCTTTGGATTATTTTGTATTGGCATACCCTGAAATGAAATTAAATCGAACAAAAAAATTATATATGCATATATATAAACAATGTGGCCATTCGATATAGAAACTAGACAATGTGAAATGTATTGTGCATTATACCATTATTATATCTATAATGAGATATGAACAATACGTACATTGTGTTGCCAGATTACTTTGTAGGCTTCGGGGTTGGCACGAACTTTGCATTCAAAGTAAACATCGTCACCCTCTTCGATGTCATCAGGATTCATTTTAGAGCCGAGCTCGAGGCGAATGGTTGGTACAACTGCGAGTGTAACACAAAATAGAGATTCATTTATTTAAATATAATTCAAGTCACACCAATTGCAATTATTATTATTATTATTAATAATCAGAATTATTAATTTTTGTTATAATGCTAATGATGACGTAAATGAAAGTCGACATTGTTTAGGATTTTAATTTTTTATATATCTTTGTGACTTTTATGTAAAATGTAATGACATTGTATGAATTGAGTGTGTACAGACCGGAGCTATATAAAAATGTTATATTTTTAAGTATTAGAGTATGTGAAAATGAATTGACAAAAAAACTAAAAAAAAAATGTGTGATTTCTTTCACATGAACGATTTATAAAACTGTGGCGTCACTCGCTACATATACAAGGATATTCGAATGTGTATTGGGCTTCCTGTTGTCGAGGATGTGACCGAATAAATTCGGATCTCCAGCTCGTTTCACCGTGTTCGCCCTTTCGCGCCAACCATTGATATCTCGTTATTTCGATTACATTCACGTTTTTGCACACGCGTAATCCTCCACATCGAAGAGTAAACGAAACTGTTTGATTTGTAAACGATTTCATTAAATGAATGTTGAAATATTTTTTTTTTTTTTTTTACAAATGACATTCTACGCCCGAATATATTTGAAAAAAAAAATATATATATTTTATTTCATTTATATTTTCATCGGATTGAATGAATTTTGTTAACTCACAGAAAACATTTAGCTTCCAAGTGTCCTCTTCAAACCCACCCTTCACATTTGTATTTTCAGCACGACACGTAATAATTTTGTCATGATCCTCTCGGCTCGGTTCGAATGTAAGGGTTGACGTTGTCATATTGCCATCTTCAGAATCCTGAAAATGATTGAGAGACTATTGTCTTGATTATTATTCTTTTTGTTTTTTTCTTCCTCATCTTATTTTTTCTGCTTGTTAACGAAAAACAAAAAAAAAATCAAATAAAATTGATATGTCCTATATTTTTTGGTCATAGCAATCTACGCCTCTTCAATTTTCAAATAAAAACTTTTTAATTGCCCGCAGTTTTGTATTAACCTACTTGTCCCGAAATACTATCAATTTTCACATGTATATATATGTGGACATATTTATTGACCGTAGTATTCGATGAGAATTTAATGTTTGAAATTATACATTTTGAATATAAAATTTGACGTTTTCATCCACTCTCTTTGTGTATCATTGTATATACATTGAATAGCATGAAAATAAAAATTATATGTGCTCTACTTTCATAAGCCCGCAATTGAACTGAAACTCATCTCTGAAGGAGATGGTAGAAATCGGCTTTCATAGGAATTTTTAGAATTGTGATATTATATTATGGTTGATTAATTTTATTATTCTCTGTTTCAAATGTTACAAATACATTGTACAAATGTACACGTGGCTTATGATAACTAAAATGTGATACAAATAATCGCATTTCCACTGTATGTAAATACAAATAAATTATGAGTTGTGCTGATGATTCTGCGGCAAAGTTGATGTTGGAATCTCTACCAAGAATTATCAGAATTTTTTCCCAATCTAAATTAAGAATTGTAGCTACTACCAATGAATATGGAAGTAACTACGTGTGAAGAAATGAAATGATTTTCTTAACGTATTAATTTGAATATATATACGGCTACCAACGACAGTGCTTGAACTTGGGTGATAGTACTCGGTTATTTCCATTGAAGATGTTGAACACATGAACTGAATCTTTGCGCTATAATATATAGTTTATATCGAACTATGGAATTAAACTTAGATATAACAACATGTTTGTTGTTATAAACCCATGTCTCAGTTTAAATCAAAACATTTGAGTGTTTGTATATTTAAAGTACAGTGCTACGAACTTGATGTTTTCATACTTATATAGAAAATACTAATATGAGGGTAAATATAGTATTTTTATCTGTTTCATAATGATGCACAGCCACTCATGCAAATGCGACCCCACCCCACTTTTTTTTCAGAATCACCTGTCTATATAGAAGTTTCACTTCAAAAAAAAAAAATATAAAAACATATCTATATTTCTGTATATACAGGATGACAGATAGATACTCCATCATATTCTATGATGGTCTACTGATCACGTATAGAAACATCTATAGAAGAAATTTCTATGCCTATATAATGGCAATAACATATTATATTACTGGAGCAAAACGTACTCTTTTTTGGTAGAGGCAAAGAAGTCTTTGTGGTGGCATTTTGGTATTATTAATAATTTGTTGCTAATACAATAATGTTCTATTTCTACTTCTCCTTATGGTTGGACAATTCGAATATTTTGATTGAAGAAAAAGTTGAAAAAAAATTCGTTTTTTCGTTGTATTTTTGCTTTTGTTTGAAAAATAGATCACATTATCGTAATTTCTATGAAGTATAGTATACAAAATATTTACACGGCCACTTTTCTTATCTTTTTTATATTATCTGTTGCATTCAATGACTGATATATGTCAGTTTCAAAGTTATTACGCACGGCGCTTTTATACGTAGCGGCATTGAAGTCATGCATTTCTACTTAATAATTTTCTGTAATAAAAAGTCATTGTTGCACATAAAGTGACTTTTATTGTTAGTTCTTTTCTGCTACTTTGATTGTCCTTTAATAGTTTCGCATCAATGATAATTTCCTCGTGCACGAAGTGACAAATAGTAGAAAAAAAGTCTTCGAAGTGGGTAAACATATTATGTTTGGTGAACAATTCGAGTTTTCTAATTAACAAAGTAGATGTGAAATATGAAATTATCTCTATTATATTGAATAAGAACTCTTGATTGTATAATGGATGAATTTAATCAAAGGTATTAGAAAAAAGAGGCTGAGAAATTGATATGATTTTTTAAAACGCCATATTTCTACTACGAATCGAGATGAAATCGACGACTTATACGAAATACATACATATATTTCATGTAATCTATCACGGGGTGAATGTTCTTGTTTATCAATATCATCAGATTAAAATACCAAATAAAATTGATTGGAAAAATGGAAAGTGAAATAAAAATAATATATATGTAATCTGCTATGAACTATAATTCAATTATTTTTGTATTGCAATAGCAGTTGAACTGATGAATTGCCGAAATGTTATGAGTTTCAAATTATTAAACGCAACGTGATATATGCATGAAATATACAGCCACGCACTTTTTCACTTGAATACACATCCATGTATATTTTATGTATACATAGCTGCAGTATTGCCGTAGTAACAATACCGCGTTATTATGATGCATCGTTGAATATCGCTGGACGTTACCGCGAATAGTTATAACCAATAACTATTCGTGATGGTGATCACTGGCCCACATGAATAAAAATATGGCTATGTCTGTATGTAAGCATATTTGCCGTAGTGAAAACAGAATTTTTTTTTGTTTAAAATTATATAATGAAATGGTTGTAAGCGCACAATATATTGACATCATCAGCAATAGTGCAATATTGCTACCAATTATCACCACAATTCAGTTTTACAAAGTGAACATTGAAAGTTTCGCAATCTTTCGTACAAATTATGGAGAGAATTCTTTCTATCGATTGCGAAGTAATTTTTACCAGCCAAGATATTATTTATACAACATTTGTAGTCAAAATTATCATAAACATTGTGAAATTTTGTTTTGTTCGTCAGTATAATTCGACCTTAGCCACACATTATTTTACCATGTGTATTGTAATTGTTGTCGATGTATGATGTACTTTTTTTTCACTACATATCACTATTTTACAGATATATTACATGTAAAATGATCCTTTATATAATACGTTATCATGTCAGTTTATGCCACTGTTACAATAATGATTATCGAAATAGTATATATTTTTCTTGTAAATCTTGCAAGAAATTACACATATATAATATTGAATTGAGCTATCAATTGAAATTTTATTAAAATTCATTTAGCAGGTCGTAAAACTCTCACTATATACTTCAACTATGATCGAGGGAAGGGGCTATGTTCATTTTTATATATCGGTAATTAATATCAATCCAATCAAACTATACGAATGTCATGGAAAAAATCGAGCTATCTTGTTAAATAATAATAGAGGCATCGTGAACTCAAATCCAAATGACTGGAGTTTTTTGTTATTTTTCAAGATATCTCCAAACAGATTTCAATAATGCAAAATTCGTTGTTCCAAAGTTAAGTGATTGAGGGCCAACCGTGATTATTTGAAAAAATAGAACGAACGGGGCAAGATAAATGCCCAAGCATATGAAAAAATTAATCAAATTGTGTTTTGTTATTGTGCAGCTTGGAATATCTATTGAAGGCGAGATAATGGTACAGGTGGACATACGAATTGAATGAAAATAATGTTTTACAGATATTCAGACTTAGCTGTAATTTCGCTTAACGCTTTGATTGTACAATAATGGATAGATTTAGTTAATATTGTGCTATTCATATTAGACAATGTCAAATGCGTGGTGGGAAATACGGTGGACATGAAGCTGAAATGGAGATAGAGAATAATTGAAAGGTGGGATGTGATGTTGAAAATGAGGGGCCAAGAATTGGACTACGCGAAAGGGCGAAAGTGGAGGATCATGAAATCATCGGTTATCCGCCAGTAATTGCGCCATGGCGTGTTCGAGGTAGATGCTAATGGCAGCGATGCAAATACCGATACCACCTCTAATGTCAGTGATTTTGAGTTGCGATCGCAAGATAACTGCGCGCACATATGACCTGGACTTACTCGCACTTTTATTTCTATTTATACAACCCACATTCTTTTGCTCTGTTTCTATTTTTCATTTTTTTTTCCGTCCTTCGCCTTCATCAATTTTTTATCTTTTATTTTTGTCGGTGTGCGCCTTTGTTTTTCAACCAAGCTGCTTTGTTTTTTCCGTTTTTTTTTTTTTTTTTACGGAGACGGCTTCTGACACCTGTCCAGCGCACAGCATCTATTTCACCCTAATTTCGCCTGTGGATCATCCCGACAAATGTATGTTGGGGAATAATCGATGATGTGCCTCGTATTGAAAGGCAAGAGAAACAAAGAAAAAATACAAGCAAATGGCAGGAATGAGAACATTGAAAAAGTGAGGCTTTTTAGATAAATATTCAACGGTATTTAAGTTTTATATATCAGCCATGTAATGAGGGTTTTTATGTATTACATATTTTACTATTGATAGGATGACAGAACGAAACAATTAGGGCTAGAGAATTGTTATATATATATATATATATATATATATATATATATATTCATCATGCTATAGTCATTAAATATTATATTAGGGTATAAAGTATTCAATTGGAATATTTCATACAACATTACATCTTAGGTGAAACTATTCTGTCTGTTCATATTTGCAATACTTTATGTAATAACTACAGGGATAATACGTCATTGCAGTGAAATATACATAGGTATTTATCTTTTCTTTGTGAGAGCATATAACGATTACAGAACCTTATAATATAACTTTTACTTCAGAGTACGTTTCTATGTTACTTTTGCGTATCGATATAAAATTCTACCTTGCTTTTTATGTCTTTATTTAAAACGTGGATTTTTTATCACTAAAACACAAACTGTAAAACGTTTATATGAACCAATAGACTTTATTGGCGATATATCTATTTATCGATATAAGAAAAAATATATAATTCGTGTTACTTCAATTACCCTCAACGGAAAATGTTTGTTTCCGTTTTTGAAAAAAAGAAAACTCAAGTTCCCAATTAAAATCTGAAAGCATCCTTGGGTATTAATAAATTCCATTACTAAATTGAGAAAAAAAAAATAAATAAAATACAACAAATAAATTAGAAACCAGAAGTGAAACGTAAGCGATATTTTTTTCTTATTGAAATGCTTATCATACAGCATGTGAGAGAAATTTGAATTTGGCTCATAACATAACGTAATAGCTGACAAAAATTTCAATAATTTTGATTCAGTCGGAATTATATGGAGGAAATTATATAAATTTTATAAGAAATTAAATTTTTTATATATCAGTTGATGTGACATATTGGACAAAACCAATATTTTTCATCAATTCATTTATAAAATGCGGATAATAAGGAAACATAAAACTTCGTCTGAATTAACACAATCGATTTTCTGAGAATTTCAACACATTTCTTAACCACCACGTGATGAGAAATAAAAAAAAATCAATGTCCACACAATGTATTTAAATAAAGTATAATGTTAAAGCTCACCTTTTGCGTGTAATTTTTCAAGAGTTTTCCCTCCATGTACCATGACATTTTTGCGGGTGGTCTTGACCCAATTGTCATACAATTAATTTCATATTTTCGGTCAGCACTGAGAGGTGCGTGTTCACTACTGAGTATTGACACACTTAATGGCCGCACTAAAATACAAATAGATAAAAACATTATTATAAATAGGTGTTCAAGTAAGTACATTATTTTTATAATTTATGTAAATATTAATACAGGAAATGAAAAATGAAAAATATGCCAGGTGATATATTTGTTGTATGTAAAATCTATTGTCACCCGCTGTCCTCTTTCATTCTCTGATATTTATAAATTTGTAGACAGCGCCTTATATATACATCTATATATACATATATAAGAATAAGATTTATGAACTGTTTGAATTAAAACGAATATAACTGCCCCAGTAAAATCCATCGTGACCTTCTGTGATATCTATCATTAAATATTTTACTCGTGAATGATATCATACCAATGCGATACATACTAAAGGCATGAGAGATTCATATCTTTTCCACATATATTCGTGGCTCTCAACAACACATTTTGTCACGCGAAATTTTCCAGCAGAAATATGTATATATATATATATATATATTATTTTTATCATTATAATATTTATTTTTCATCATTGTCTATTTCTTTTGTCAGTGGTGCACTATTTCTGGCGCCATTAAACTTGTTTCATTTGGAATAATCCGAAATATGGATACATATATATGGTGAAATAGTCTTTTTCACATTTAGAAGCTCACGGCGATTGCAGTTGAAAAGCTTATTTGTCACTCGGCACACAGACAATTCCATTCTTTTCAGTGTGCGACGTGCCAGTTTTATGTCGCGTTACGATGCGACGATTGGAAATAAGTGCCGCGGGTTGTGTCTGCGTTAGGGCTATAGAAATACTGAGGATGAAGCAAATGAAGAGAAGTTGAGAGTGAGTTAGCGAAGGAGAGAAAGTAGAGGAGAGGAGAGCTGGATGATTGAGCCGCGATCCGAGACTTTCTATTCAGCCAAGCCACGAACTCCAAGAATCAAACTTTGCAGAGTTAGAACTTTTGACGTCAATGAAAAATTTTCCACCCCTTCGAATCTGTTTTTCTACTTTTCCACCTACTTTACCATCATCGTCATCACCTACACACCACCATCACCACCACCACCATCTTTATCTTCACCACCGTCTTATTTTTAGTCGTTTACTTCTTCTTTTGGCCATGAGCCGGTCGTTTTTCGATTGAACGAGTTCGATGAGAGGCTTCTCGCTTTCAAACCTATTCCTATAAATATATATACACACACACATATATATATCAGCTTAATTTAATATCAATTAGTTTCGTTCACCCTTTCTCGTTCACATGAATCGTTCCTTCTACCCTTTCAATTTATATAGTAGGTACATATATTCATGTATATATATATATATATATAT
>CAJUYH010002807.1:0-11006 GCA_910591685.1 Galerucella tenella
ATGTCATCAGTCATTTTTGGTTGAGCGCGAATTTTAAACTAAAGACATTTTTATTCAAATAATTTTATCTCTCTTTTATCATAAGTTTTTGTTGAACTACTATCCCCGAATTCTCAAAATATTTGAATCTGTCCAATATTGTCCTAGGTTAATAATCGAAAATTATTAACCACTAAGGGCCGGTTTTACAAGAGAGATTTATACTAGGTATAGTTATTCTGGGTATAAAGTTATACCAGAATTTATACCTAGTTTAAAACTGGTTGGTTTTACGATGCTTTTTTACACCGGTATAGCAATTCTTGGAGTAAGAATTGCTATACCGGTGTAAAAAAGCATCGTAAAACCAACTAATTTTATTCTAGGTATAAATTTTGGTATAACTTTATACCCAGTATAACTATACCTAGTATAAATCTCTCTTGTAAAACCGGCCCTAATAGAGAAATTTATTCAACTTCTCAGTTAGCTAGAAACAGCAATAATTGTAGTGGAAAAAAATATTTCTGAATCAATCTTCAAGAATTGTTATGCAATTTAAGCAAATAAACTTTTTATTTTTTTAACTAGTACCAAATGCTAAAATGGGTTTTTCGAAAAATGGGCTATACCAACCGTTTTCTAAGACATCCTCTTATATTGTTTACACAAAAAATATAATAGACTTACTACCAAATTCTTTGCAACTCAGGTAGAAAATCGCAGTTTCTAATCTCATAGTTAGATTTGATCTGATTTCGAGAGTAATCTCAACAGATTATGTCAGATGTTCAGTGAAGCTGAAAAAAACAGTCCTTAAAAACCCATAATCTTTTGTGAAAATGTAAATGGGCCACTACTGAAATGCCACAATAGATCCAAGTGAGCAGTTGCACGCTTTTATTTGAAAGAAATGATTGCGGTCTTTGAGTGCATTTGATGCAGAAAATTACTTAGTGCAGCATGTTATTTCACTTCAGGTACTCGACATTGGAGTCAGGAGGCTCTGAGGTTAATTAGACGCTGGAACTTTTTCATTAGAAAAAGAAAAAAAGATTTAGTAACATAACTCACTTTTGTGGAAAATTTTTATTACACGGTTCAATCAACATGATTTTCCAAATGAGAACCCCCGTATATTATACCGAATTCGGATTGCTCATCATAATTTTCAGAATTGTGGTGAAATAACGCTTTATTTATAATTTATATTAAATCATAATTGCGTATTAGCAGTTTATCTATAACTGACATGTAACGGGTACAATTTGACACTATTTTCAGTGTCATAATGACGTATATTACGGCACTAGTGTGTTTTTTAATACATTACCGCACTAGGAAGCACACAGGAAGCTGCATTTTCAATATCCGAAGGGAGGATTGTCTTCGCTTGAATTTATTTTTATAGATTTTTGTTCATTCAACTTTGTCAATTTTTATGACTTACTGTTAATAATACTAATAAGCAGTTGTAGATGAAATTTTGTACGTAATAAGTGGGATAGGAATTATTAATAATTTTCATATCCCACTAATTTCGTAAATAACTATTTAGAAATTAACGAAATACATTTTAAATAAATCGAATCACACATCGCATTAAATAAAAATCAATGAAATTCCCACCCGTTTAATATTTTCAAGTTTATTAAAATGAGATAGCATGCAAACTTCCTTCAAAATTAACTGCGGAGTCCCTTTAGTACCTCTAGAGCAAATAAGACTTCCCAACCCCCATCAACAATAAAGAGAGGGCCTTTTAATGTAAGAGCAAACATGTGGTTTTCAGCATGATGTGCGTCTGTCAAATTACTGACTGAAATGTTATTTGGAAAAGAGAGAGAGTCTTTTAGACAACAGGGCGGTAGAAATGTGCCGGTGTGTTTTGCATCGATGGCCTTTTGTCGTTCTTGGAATTTCTTTTATTTAAGCATCTTTTGAAAACACCACCATCGGCTTCTGTTTAATGGTTATTTCTCGGCAATTTATAAAAGAATAATAAAAGCAAAAGTGAACTAAATTTGGGTAAAAAAATATAATTTAGTTCATACTAATTTTAAATTGGTACTTTTATTTCGAACAAATTAATTGTTCCATTTCTCTAATATATAGAATGTTACCATGATTATTAAATAAAATTAATAATGAACAAATTTCAAATAATTCACCAATTACGTTTAAACCTCAATACTTATGTCATACAAATTATAGTCAAGCTCCTCTTAGTTTATCTTTCGAATTAGAAAGTTTTTGTACGTCTGTCTCAGAGATTAGTAGCTCCTTCATAGTACTATTTTCTAAATGAGTTTTAGGATATCTGCTGGCTTTAACTTGTTGTCCGTCTTCTTCCAATAATCTCTTAGGTGTTGTGCCCTATGCCCTATGTAGGTTTCTTCTTACATGCCTCATAATGTACATTTTTCTTCCTCCACTGTTTTGATCTTTTACAAGTGTCCATTCAGACGGCAATGTCCCGCTAGCTATCCGTAATTATGATAATCCTTTTATACCCTATGTCAATATTGAACTGGGCACATTCTCTGATGGCATGAGTATCGGATAGAAATATACTTGGGGTCTTTCACAAGCTTTCAGAGTGTTTGGTTCCTGGCCGGAACACTCCCATCCAAACTCCTCCTATTGCTTTTGAGCCGTCTTTGTACTGGCAATATTTCCAAGCCTGTTAAAGGTATTTGGATCCGATTCTTTCTTGTTGCTTAATTTCTTAACGAATTTCTTTGAAAAGTTACACTTTTTTTAAGAAGTAGGGTATTTTTAAGATCCCATCTCTAATTAGTTTGTATCTTGTTCTTTCTGCCACACTTTCCAGCACAGTATATAGTGGCGTGAGGTTAAGAATCACTTCCATAGCTATCATTGGGCATACTCTCATTGCATCTGTAATACATATAAAGGCTAGTCTTTGAATTTTGGAGAGGCTTTCTCTCATCGACAATAGGCTAGTTCTACTACTCCACGCAATGGCTCCACAAGAGATCATTGGTCTAACTTTGGCAGTGAACATCCAGCTCAGGATTTTTGGATTACAGCAATTTCTAAACCTAAATACATGACTTCTTGTCTAAATTCAACCTTGCTTCCATCAAGTTTAATGGTTTCACAAAAAATGACCAACAAATTAACAAAACGGTAGAAATGAATGATATAGGTTGGACAAAAATTTCAACTAAAATTTTTAAGATTATTACACATAATACCAAGAATAATATTGAATCTTATTTAACAAAGACAAATTTACAAACTATTTATATAGGTTAATATTTCCCATGATTGAATCGGGACCGCCGAGTTGTACCAAGGGACACCAGGTAGATGTAATCCTACCGTCTAGTTGTACCACCATATTTCTAGAGAGGATTAACGGTTTAAAATAACAATCTAAACAGTTTTATTACATTTATTTATACAATTCGATAATATAATACAAAGAAGATATATTTTTAAAATTTGTTTTGAAATATACAGACAAATTAACATTAATTTTACAATTCAAGATCTCTTGTACTACTGCGGCAAATAATAATAGCTTAAAGATCTTACAAAATCAAATTTGGTGATCTTATTTTCTTTTAATTCTTTTATTTTAGAAGTTATATACTCATGTTTCTTTCTAGTAACAGATTTAAATTTTTTTATAATTGTTGATTCATTGGCAGTCTTAATTTTTGCAAATGTTTCATTTTGTATATTTATTATCATGTCCACAAAAATAAATATATTTGGATGAGGAGAATAAAAACTGTTTTTTAATAAAGAATGAAATGATTCACAAGCGTTGGTAGACCGATACATGCTATTTGTGTTACATGCCCAAACTTTTGGAGGAAATTTAGCTTCTTCTGATATATAATTTTCAACTATGTAATCACAAAATTGTATTACTCTCTCATCATCGGGCGATTTGTCAAATATTTCAAGAGAAAAAAAGTCACCTACTTCGGTAGGTTCTAGAAAATGTAGGCCAAAGAATAACTTTAAAAACTTGCCAATTTCTGAATTTTTATCTTTATATTCATTCGACAAACCTAAATTTAAAATTTTACGGTACCATGCTTGACATAAGTGAAATCTACACCCGGTTAAATTTGAATATGGCCAAAATCTATAAATTGCACTATGAATTGCTTGTTCAAAGTCGACTACTATATTTTTTGGGTTAAAGGATAAGTTAAGTGCATTACATTTATCGCTAACATTTTGAAACAATTTGAAATATGTATTACAACTTTTATCGGGTAACAGAGCAAATATGACTGGAACATAATAACCTTTTTTTAAAGCATGAATGGTAAATAGTTGGTAAAAAAACTTTGTACAATATTGAAATGTACCATCCATATAAATGGTATCACAGGAACATAAGAAATATAAATTTGTGAAACAAGAAAAGATAATTAAATTGTTTTCCTTATCTAAACAGCAAAGGAAATTTTCATCTTTAATTTTAGTTTTCAGATTTAAATTAACAACTGCATCAAAAACCTGATTTATATCCTTAGGTAATGCTGGTAAAACATCTCGCCGTGCTTCGTACAGATTTCTTCTCACACGAAGTAGATCATCGCTTCCAATGTCTGAAGCCCAATCATTGTTCTACGAGATGTTAGAAAAATCATACTGTTAATAATACTTTAATTTCTAGAAATTGTAGTACTTACAGTTAATTCTTTATGAATTAGTTTAGATGGCCTTTCTGTGCTATCCTCAACAGCTTTTCTTTTAACGCTATTACTAATAGCTTGCCTAGCAATCGTCTTCTCACCTTCATGATTATGATCAAGCTGAGATTCCAAAATAGTTTTTTCATCTGCACTTGTATATATTTTGGCATTGCATCTACTTTTGGTGTTAGTGCAACGCCATCTAATTTTACCACACTTTGCAATGTGTGCTTTTGAAAATTTAAAGTTATTTAGCACTAACAATTTTGCACCTTTTTCACTAAAGATCGATTGGACTTCCATTGCTGTCTTAAGAAACTCACGACTCACGACTGATCGCTTAGTATGAAGATTATAAATAAATAGTAAGCAGCAGTAAGAAGGTATTATCACCCCCAACCCTTAAGAAAAATTCAAACTTCGACATTGGTGGTGGTGTTATAGAAAGTTTCACTTATTGAGAAAAGGTCATTAGAGAATTACTGAGAATAATGTAAAATATGTTAGACTACCTGATTTCAATTTCGTGGTACAACTCGGTGGTCAAAAAAGGGCAACCTTTTACGCTGCCAGATTATGTCAGGTAAGCGTGGTACAACTCGGTAGTCTCCATATGAATTGCTTTTACTTTATTATACTAATAATAATAACCTTTTTTCGGTTTTAAATACCTAAAACCTCAACCATAATAAACTATTGAAAAAAATTTGTTAGAATTCCACTTTTTACCATTATACATATTTCTATAACCAGAACCCAACTTTTGTATACATACATAATTGATCCTATTAAATTATTACATCAACCCTTCACTTTTATGTAAGAAAATGTCAAAAGGCACTAACAATCTCTGTTAAAAATACTTGCTTTTTTATCTTTTTACATATTGAATTATTTCCAATAGATGAGAAGGGTTAAACCAAATCTTTAGAATGTAATTTCTCACCTTTTACTCCGATTAAATCGTTTATAAAAAAAGCACGGTGTATGTATTTTACCCACGGTAACCCTTCCTAACACATATTTAAAAATACCTGTTTTTACCCTTTTTAAGAACTCAACTATTTCCGATATCAGAAAAGGGTTAAGCTTAATCTATAAAAATTCATTCTTTTCCTATTACCTTTTAACTTTCTCACGAAACATGTAATAATAAATTGTTAAAACGAACCAAAATCTATTTATGTACACTTCGGGAAGAAAGAAACGACATTGGTGACAGTTTCCTAAAATTTGCTTGAAAAAACCTCGTTTGTGTGACTTAAATGTCTGTCAAGTCCTAAGAAAACAGATGACAATCAAAAACACAAATTAAAGTGTCCACCTGGCACTAGCGTTAAAATAAACGTTCCTGAATCGAAATGGGTACAAAATTAGATGCTTTTTAACAGAAACAATATAAATGATCTATTCTATACAACACACTTTTTGAAAAACTGAGAATATTGAATTTCTTTTGAGAAAATATAAAAACTATGTATATTAATTTCTCTAAGCATTTTTGGTTCTTATTATAACAGCTATTTTAAGGTTATAATATTCAAATAATAGTTCATAAAGAATTACTGTTTATTCTTGCAAATATTCAAGAACATACTTGTATCAAAATATTTATATTACTCGTGTATAGTAAAAGCCAAATAAAGTTGCATGTACGTCACCAAGGTCGTCATTCTGTTGCATGTGCTGCTACATATAGTTTGACAAGTTTCTCTGAAGCTACGAGGCGAGGAAACATGGCGCATATCTGTCATAAACGTACAAATGGCGTACGGTACCTGCGCTTGCCAATAAGAAGTCAGCTTTCGATAAAAATCACCAATTAGGTAATTAGGCGGGTGTGGTAATTATGGTTTTCGTACAACGCTGCCAGAGCTTGAAGAAGACCATAACAAATTTGGCAAAGTGCTCATCTTTTAATATTCATAAATTGAAAAATAATGTTAATAGAAAAAATCCAAGGAAGCAAGCACATTGAAGAATTAAAGTTTAATCATATTGTTAATAATAAAAAGTCCCTTTTCTAATTATTATCACTACATACTTAGTACTTTAGCTTTTTCATAGTTAAACGTGGCAATATCGAATGTTTTCGACTGCATTCCGTCCATGGCTTCAGATAAACTTGCCAAAGTATATCTATCAAAAGTGTATATACTTAAGTTTGTTAAACAATCTCGAATATGGGTGCCGGCACATGAGAGGATTGAAAGTAATGAAATGGCAGACTAGTTAGCTAAAGAAGGTCCTAAAGGAGACTTCAAAGGTCCGGAACTGTTTTGTGGAATCACAAAAGTTTGCACAAGAAGGGAAATCGGGACTGGCTAGATAGGGAACACCAACTCAAATGAGGGCTTACACAAGGACACCTCCATACAAAGATAGACAAGGAACTCTCGTCCAGGCTGTTGAAACTGGATAAGAGACGTTTGAAGACAGTTACTGACCTGGTGATTGGACACTGCTTCCTGAGGAAGCATCTGCACAAAATGGGTAAAGTTAGTGAACCTAGTGAACCACATACTCTACTTCTGTGAGAATATACAAGGACTGAGGCGCGAGCACTTCGGAGAGGAAATAGTATAACTTTCACAACAAGTGAAAGTCCCTCCACTTAAACTGGTGGCCCATATAGAAGAGGCTTCTAGAATAGGAGTAGATAACATGAGAAATGGTACAAAAATTGCTTGTCGAGCATAACAAAAACTTATGAATGAATTGATATTAAATAATAGTAATAATAATAGTAAAGATAACCCAACCAATAAATAAATGATAAATGATATCCCTCAATGTAAAACTTTGTGTTAAAATTTTTTTAATTAATCCACCAAATGTCGGTAAAATTTCACTGCCAGAAAGACTGTTATGTTGCCGCGTCGGTTGGGACTTTTTTACTAGTAGTTCATCGAATTTTGAGGTTATAGTTGAGTGCATTATAAAATTTTCTTGTGGCAAAAATGTATGATAAAATTGCTTTGGCCATTTTTTGAGACCGGTTTGCAAAACTGCAATCTAGAGACAATTTTTTTGAATATGTTTTGTCTTCTTTGATTGCTAAAATGGATAAAAAATTGCAGCATTAAACAATTCGCTTGTTTATTAATAAATAAATAGACAAGATGGGAATTTTGTCATCAATCTAATAAAAGGAAGCAATTAAGTTTAATTATTCACATTGAAATTAGTAAGGAATTCGCCGGCTTCATATGGAAAAGGGGTGAATTTGACACCAAACGCAGAAGGGATCTACCCGTATTAAGCAGGAAGGGACAGAAATTTGTAGGTCTTTATCTTCCTTGTCGTTGTTTTTTTGTTACATTTTGTCACCTGTAAATCATTCTGAAGGCTTCACTCAGACATTCTTTATAAAAAACTGGAAATATCAGTTTACTTTTTAAAAAATACAAGACGTTTCGTTAAAAACATAATTCATTAATTATTTTTTTTAAATCGTGATAGGTATAACTTATATTTGAAAACCTGAAGAACCATGTTGTGAAATGGAATGAAACGGCTCAAAATATACAAGATGTCCCATAACTATTGGAAAAAAAGTCTGGATAGGTCTTAAATGTCAACTGTCAACTAGCTGAAAAATGAATGAATGTCAAATATTCAATCCCGAAACTTGAGAGCTGTCAACTAGCTGTCCAAACAAACATGGTAAAAAAGTGTTTTGTATTTTATAACGCTTATTTGAAATTTGATGAACAATTTCTAATTTTGGTACTTGACAGTTGCCAACTAGCTACGAAATTACCGAAAAAAAAATCAATTAGCCAAAATATTTGCATGTACTTATGTATTTTATGTTGCTAAATTCAAATGTGATGAGAAATTTTTGAATTGTCAAATTTGGAATCTGTCAATATAAACAGTTGATTTCTCCACGGCTGAAATCGTAATCCGTAATCCGAATTTAGATAAAATCACTCGTCCTAGCGGACGTGATTTTATCAATCGGTTTGTTTTCATATTTTTGCCAAATAAACAAGTTTTCGTGGAAAAGAAAAAATTATCGATAAAATTTGAAGCTCTCGTGGTATTACCTTTGATAAATTAACTCCAATGATAAAATTTCA
The DNA here is from genome assembly GCA_910591685.1 of Galerucella tenella. Taxonomy (NCBI): domain Eukaryota; kingdom Metazoa; phylum Arthropoda; class Insecta; order Coleoptera; family Chrysomelidae; genus Galerucella; species Galerucella tenella. The sequence goes on from CAJUYH010002807.1 coordinate 8,750, forward strand.
TATACCTGGAAATGTTATGGTCACTTTGACATCGATAAAAAGGGTGCATTCTTTTTTATCGCGATAAAAACTCCTCTTCCTCAATATCTAGTAAGCGGACGTCAATTTTACACAATGACAATGAGTCGCAAGTTTGGTTACTTATAATTTCACAGCAATTCATCCATATGTATATTCTGTCGTTAATTTATCTTGCCAAAAAACACTCGAGCTTTTCTTTTATCATATATAATACCACGAGAGTGAAAATTTTGTCGGCAAAATTTTTCGATTGTCATGAAAGTTTGTTGCTTGGCAATTTTGCGAATGACATTTTTAACAAAACCACCAGCCGTCAGGCGAGTGGTTTTGGATAAAATGTCATGAGCAAAATTACCTAAAAGCAACAAACTTGAATACAAGAGAAAAATTTTACCCTACAAAATTTTTAATTGAGTGGTATTCGACATGACTATTTCACGAGAGAAAAACTAAAAAATCATATGTTTAAACGTTTTATTTATTGCAAACAATTATACAAAGCCAAAAAAATAATGATGAACAAAAATTACTTATTTATGTAAAAAGTAGAATTATTATAATTGTACGTTGTAGCATTATTTAGGGGATTGTTTTGCATCATAACCTGTGATGGATTCAAGTTAGAAACTGAGGATTCCTTTTCTTTATTTTTATTTTCTCGAAGGTTCTCTATAAGTTGGAAATGGTGTTCTTCATTTAATTGTAAATATGGTTTCAAAGAATGGGCAGAAGAATGTCCTGTAAGCCTAATTACTTCTTGTTCACCAACTCCTTCTTCTGCTAATGCAGATATTGTCTATACCAATTGATTCTGCCGATATTTTCGTTCACTTTGAAATTATATTAATTCCCACCAGTGAATTTTTCTACCATTTCCATTAATTCTTCTTTGCTAAACGCGTTAGAACTTCTTTTTCTGGTTTTAGGTTCAGCCTGAAGCTTTTTACGTTTTGTATCCCTGGCCAATCTAGCAAATTTATAGGTAATATCTTTAAATGGATCAATTTTGATGTTAAATTCTAGAAAATATTTTTCCTGAACCATTTGAGCAGTCGTATTCCAAAGTATTTTCACACTAGCTTCAGTATAATCAGTTCCATCTCTTTTTTTCATGTTGAAACCATAATCTTCAAGAATTTTTGCTATAACTTGTTCAGAAGTATCCTTTTCTAACGTATAATTACGTGCGTCCAGAAACATTCTAAACTGGTCCCACGCAGACTTTTTTGTCTTCATTGTATTTCGCGGTATTCTTTGCTTAGTTGTACTCTCTATTTCATTTATTGAATTATTTCCAAATCTTGTATTATTCATGTTAATAATACTTATTTAAATTTTTGAAACAGTTTTAATAATTTTTAGACAGTTAAATAAATAAATAAACAACTTAGTTTCCTTAGAAACCACTAACAAAGATTTTATATTAAATTTTATCACAGAGTGATAGAATTTTATACACATAGATTTGATATATTAAACGTCAAAAAATTGCCGCGACAAGACAAAAAATTGCCAGTTCAAAACCTTCAAATTTTGTCGGTTATCAATTTACTCTAGTGAAATAGTCAGATAAATTTCTCTTTAACTCAAAGTTTTGCCAATCACTAAATTTGCTCGAAAAACAGACATTAGATAAAATCGCTCCACCTTCGGTGTCGCAATTTTATCATGTCAGTTTTTCTCGTAAAATTAGTGATTGGCAAAACTGTTTCGTTGCAAAGAGAAATTTATCCTATAAAAAAAAAGCTCTTGTGTTTTTACTGTTGATAATTTTTTATTCAAGCATGTTGTCAGTAAAAACTGCATTCGGTTATTTTCATATTTTGTTAAAAGAGCCCTCCTACTTCGGAGTCTGACTCTTTCGCCAAAATATGAAAACTATATACTCATGCAGTTATTAGACAACATGCTTTCATGAAAAATTATCGGTAATTTTGAAAATTGATTAAGTATTTCTCTAGTTATTCAATTTGTTTAATAATTGTTTATAACTAATTACGGGCTAGTAACCACTAAACCAAACTTGTATTATCGAGCAATCAACCATTTGCAAAATGTTTTAAGTTGATCCTAGCATTTTCGAATTATTTTTCAATATCATGAAAATATTTACCTCATTGATTGGATTATAAAAGTTATCTACTGTTTTTTTCTAGCACTTTTTGCAAAATATACAATACAATCCTCGTAATAACAAATTATTTATAGTTTTTCCCACTGCTGATGAAAAATGTTG
>CAJUYH010002807.1:11106-48182 GCA_910591685.1 Galerucella tenella
TGTTGCATTTCCTATATTATGTTTCTCTTCCGTTGTTTCACTTGTAGATATTGTATTCTATGATACGTAATACTTCCAGCAATAAACAAAATTATTATCAACATTATTCTTGAAGCAACGAAAGCTTTTATCGTAGATCAAACGAAAATAATTTGTTTTAAAAAACTAGCCCCCTTTATCTACTAAGTACCTATTCGATATAATAACACATAGTGACAAGAGCTTGAATTTTTGCTTCCTCTGGTATATTTAATACTCCGTCAACATTAGTATAATCTCAATGGTTAAACGCAACTTAATCTATATCTCTATTTATCCATTTTAAAAAGAAAAACAAGATACAGCTGTAACCGAAACATACGAAAGTAGACTCAACAAGCTTCTACATTGTAAAACGGTTACAGCTGTCGAGCATTAAGCTGACCAAACTTCTAGTGACCATTCAGCGGTTTTGGTTGAGACAAAAATACTTATAAACGTATTATATATGCAAAATACAGCAAAGCCGGTGGGTGGTATGATGCAATTACTGAGGTATTTGTAATTTTGCAAATTAAGAAGCACGTTCAACTAACATTAATGCTGTCATTATTTTTGCAACATATTATGTGCATATTCTATGGCGTCGAAGTAGTAGGTATATATTTGAAGAGGATTTTTAAACGGTAGATCGGTGCTATTTGTTTAATAAACGTTTTCACAGAAACACATTGCGCCTTTACAAACAAAGCTTTAGCGTCCGATTTATTTAAACGAAAAATGACTACTTGTAGAAGTACCTAAATACATACAGTGTGGAACAGCCAAATGGAATAAATTCGATAACTAATAAATGAGTTTGGGTGTGTTGGGAAAACCGGTGTGAAGTTGGTAACCCAAAGCTGGTAACTCATTGGCCGAACAATACCGAACGATCAGTGGCGTCGTTAATATCATTTTCACTACGTAGAGAATAATGAAATAGCTAACAACAACAACCCAAGTATCTTAAAGATTCACAAAATATTCAGCCCGAATAAAAATCATTAGATGTGGTTAAAGGGGTAGATTCAGTCATTTATATTGGATGCAGGCGATTTTCACAGAAAAAACAATTATGACGCTATTTGAAACTGATTGTTAAATCGAAATTTCTGTCGAATGTGATGATAATTCATTTACTCAACTGATAGGAAAATGACTTAGCCGAACTTCAAGGGGTAGCTTTTGTTATTTATTTTCGAAATATGTCATTTTGACGGTGAAGGAAATGACGGAGTAGCTTGAAATTTATAAATAAGTATCCTGAAGATGAATCGAATGCCCAACCAGAAGGAGAATAACTTAGCTATTCTTAGAGGGGTAGTTTTTGTTATTTATTTTCGAAATATGTCATTTTGACGGTGAAGGAAATGACAGAGCGACTTGTAATTTATAAATAAGTATCCTGAAGATGAATCGAATGCCCAGCTAGAAGGAAAATGACTTAGCCAATCTCCAAGTGGTAGTTTTTGTTATTTATTTTCGAAATATGTCATTTTGACGGTGAAGGAAATGACGGAGTTTCAGTCCTGTTTGTTAATTCTTCCTTCTAGTGAGAAGGAGCATCTTGTGTTTCTCATTCCACTATACACCCCTGCTCCTGTCCCTTCCCCAGTCTGTGACCCGTCTGAGCTAAAGTGCTGCATCTTTTGGCATCTATACCCCCTTTCGATATTTATTTGCAAGCACGTGTCGATAGCTTAGATGGAATACGGATGCAAACTTTATCAACCATTCGTGGACATTGCACCTGGGTCTAGCACCGTGGACTCCAACTTCTGTTCCTATATCAGTTTAAGATCCGTCAGTTTACCACACCAACGCTCCTTATTGACTGCACGCTTCCAACCCATCCAGTTTAGCTGGATATTGTATGGTTGGTTGTTATCTTTTCAATTAAAATAAGAAGCTCCATATGCATACAGATCCAATTAGGTTTCTTGCCGTTTGTATTGATTGCTATATGATTTTTGCTTTTAAATTTCCCTAAATACTTGTGTAAAAAAAGGAAAAAATGGTATCCTGTCTGTTACTAGATATTTATGGAGAACGAGTTTCTTATCATTCTTTTGAGATCTTGTTCACTATAAATCTTTTTTGCAGATGTGAAATATTATGTGAGAAGGGTGTACAGTTAGACAAACTGGAGTCTGTATTACTGACGTCAATGTTTATAAAAAGTGGATAAACTATTTTAATGCAATATTATTTTATTGCAATTTATTAAACTTTAAATTAAAAGCTCTAGGATGGTTGGATGGTCTCCATTTTAGTAAATGCTAATTGTTTGTCTACAATTATATACCATTTTGTGAATTTCCCACATGGGGCTAGGTGACATGAGTATCTTTTTTACGAGCGTATAGAAAAGTACAGTTTTTTTTTCAATTGAAATAATGAGGTGTTAAATTTAACAAAAATATGATGTTTTCTCAATGTTTAGGGTTAGTGGTGTACAAAATCACAATGGGGAATCAATTATTTTTGTTTCAATTTGAAATTTCATCTTTTGGATGATTTAAATAATGCGCCATTTATGCTGTGACGTACCTACATACACTAAAAAAGAAGTTAAATGTAATGTTTCTTATATTCTTACATTCCAAACTCTTCGCTTCGCTTAACGAAAAGGAAAAATGAATATACCACAAGGAATAGACAACAGAAGATATTTTGGTACTTACTACAATATAACGTGATACTTTTGTCTACGACGTCGCGCGTGAACTGTTATAATAACAGACACAATAACGTGAATAAGCATGGTCCAGATTTTGGCACTTAACTTAACGCCTTCTATTGCAGTTGCTGTATCCCAGAGCTGGGTAATTCCTAGTTACAAAGTAATTAATAATTACAATTCCTTTTTTTTTCATGTAATTTGTAATTGTATATATCCGTAGCTTGAACAATTGATTCCATGACAAAAAAGTAGATACTTTTTGACAAGAGTTGATCACCGAATGTCAATAAAATGTTGGGGTAAAACAGTCAAACTATTTTTATCATTTGGATCAAATGGCCCCAGATTAATGATGCCCGAACGAGTGCCCGAATTATAATAATTATGTATGTACTTGTACGTACACGAATTATAAACTTCCCTGCTTCATTTTTACACTATTTCCAAGGATTTTATATTTTTTCCTTCAGTTAAGGTGACCTAAACTTGTATAGAAAACAATAAACGCTATATCCAACCATCCCTTAAGATATATTTAACTTTAAGGAATCCTTCAAAAAGTCACTGTTTGAATTATACCTATTTCAAAATTTTATTCGTACCGGTTGGTTCCTCCATTTTATCATAATCTGTTGTTTTATCCACAAAGTAATTGATAATTCCTTTTCCAATGTAATTGTAATTAAATCAATATAATTCCTTTTTTGGAAAAGTACTTTGTAATTGTAATTATTTTTAAAGTACATGTAATTACCCAACACTGCTGTATCCCATAGGGTAGTTTAAACTTCGTGTAAAACACAACTTCACATTTATGCACATCGAATATAGAAATTTCTGTAATCCAAAAATCCTAAGCTGGATGTACACTGCCATAGTGAGACCAAAGAAAACTCAACCTCAAAACCATAAAACTTGATGGGAACGAGATTGAATGGAGACAAGAAGTCAAGTATCTAGGTTTAACTCTAGACTGTAAACTCCTGTGAAACAAACACGAGGAGATTACATATAAGGCAAAAATGGCTATAATGGTGTGCAGAAATCTGGCAGGAAGAAACAAGGGCTGTAACCCAAAAATCCTAAGCTGGATGTACACTGTCATAGTGAGACCAATTATCACTTATGGAGCCATTGCGTGGAGTAGTAGAACTAGCCTATTGACGACGAGAGAAAACCTCTACAAAATTCAAAGACTAGCCTGTATATGCATTACAGGAGCAATGAGAACATGCCCAACGGCAGCCATGGAAGTGATTCTCAACCTCACCCCTCTACATATGGTGGTGGAAAGTGTTGCAGAAAGAGCAAGATACAGACTAAGTAGAGAGGGAATCATTAAAAAAAACCACCTCCTCACTTCTTAGAAATCAGACAACCTGGGACATGCCACAAGACGGTATGATGAAAAAGTATAACTTTACAAAGAAATTCGTTACGGAAATGAGCAGCAAGAAGGAATGGGATCCAAATACCAATACCAGACTTGGAAAGAATGCCATTCAATGGTATACAGACGGCTCAAAAGCAATAGAAGGAACTGGGATAGGAGTGTTCGGGCCAGGAGCCAAACACTCTGAAAGCTTGGGAAAAACCCCAAGTATCTTTCAAGCGGAAATCCACGCCATAAGAAAGTGCGCCCAGTTCAATATTGATAAAGGATACAGAAGACAAAGGATTATCATAATGTCGGATAGTCAAGCAGCCATTAAGGCACTGATCTCTTGTGTAATCAGTTCCAAAATGGTGTGGGAATGCCTAGACAAACTCAATGAACTAGGCGAAAACAGCATAGTCACCTTACTATGGATTCCAGGACACACTGGAATAGAATGAAATGAAATAGCAGATGAACTAGCAAAGAGGGGGACTGAAATACCTTTCTGGGGGCCTGAACCCTTTTGCGGAATCAGCCCCAATGTAATATTGGAAGAAATAAGTAAAGCCGAGAAAAAGAGAAGATCTGACCATTGGAAAGATCTAGTAGGGCTTATACAATCAAAGAGTTTTCTGGGTGACTACAACTTGTTGAGATCAGAAGAATGCATAAGTCAAAGTAAAACTGCGCTAAGAGTTTTAACAGGGATCCTAACGGGACATTGTCGCCTGAATGGGCACCTGGAAAAGCTCAAAATAGTGGAGGAAGAAGAATGCAGATTTTGTGGAATGGAAGAAGAAACCTCCATCCACATACTTTCCAACTGCACAGCACTTCAGAATCCTAGAGCACAGCACCTAGGAGATTACTGGATAGAAGAGGAACATTTGCCTAAGTTGAAGCCTGCAGACATCCTAAAATTCCTCCGGGAAATAGGACTAAAGGAACTACTAGTTTCTGATACTCTCCTCAGAAACTGAGTAGAAGTAAGGGGGCACAATAGATCTTTAAGGTCTCAGTGAATGTCACCCCAAAACATACACAAACATACATACATACATACAAGCACATCGAATATTTTCAAATTAAACTCTAAATAAAAATTTAAAGCATAGTATTGTTACATAATACATAATAATTAATTATCTCCCGTGTAATAACAAATTAAGTTAGTCCTGATAACGATCATATTTTATTAAAGTTGTATATTGTGAGACCACCAAGTATGATGTGACAAATTTTATATTTTATCTTTTATACATACTAGACTTTTAATACTTTTTAAATCCAAATAGTAAAATGTAAAAAATAATATAGATTGGTACTTCACAGCTGACAATTTTAAGTGTTATGCCTATAGTGGTTCAGTTTATTTGTCGTATCAGAGGATCTGACACATAATGCGCCTGCATATCTTCAAATCTTCATTATCTTTTTTTTTAGCTCAATGGGTGTTCTTTATTTCATCATATTTTGTCGTAGCATATTATAAGTGACTATGGGGGTCGTCGCAGTGTTAAGACGATTAGTATTAGTAAACGTGCTGGTTATCGTTGATATTTAAAGATTTTATAGTTTTTCGAACAATTTAATAAGATTTATTTTAAAATCGATCTTATCACATTTAAAAAAGGTCGTCGACCCCGTATTGCAGCGAAACACTTTAGACTACTAGGATGAGTAGCATATCACTGCTAGCAGGCATTTATAGCAATGAGCACTGGGTATAATGTAGATATGTCTTTTGGTTGAGACGTAAAACCGAGGTCCCGAGTCCATGGATGTTGGAGCTCAATAAAGATCCCTACTAATGTTTCAGCTCGTCAAAATTTCCTGTTAGTGGTATTGCTGTGGTCCTCAATCCAAATTAGATTATGTCTTTAAGTTCAATCTTCCCAAGGAAGTTTATGATCTGTGAATATGTATGCCTATATACAGTGTGGAAACCACTTATGGGATAAAATGTCATTATTTTAGAAAATTATGAAAAATGCCGAGACACGTCAACTTTTGAATTGAGTTGTGCGTTATGTAAACATAAATTTAAATGTACAGGGTGATTCACGCAAGTATGCCATATTCGGCGTTGAATTTTTTTTAATGAAACACCCTGTATATTTGCATATTTTTGAAATCCTTTTAATGAACCAATTCCAACAAACTAAATAATGTATGGTCAATTATGAATTATACAGGGTGAAATTTTAAAATTAATAATTTATTACGACTTGAAATATTGGTACTTTTTTAAATTAGCTAAATATGGATTTATCAAAAGTCTAAACTAACTAATTATTAGACGTATTTGTATATTAAACAAAACCTGCTACGCCAATGAATTTTATCATAAATACCTAAAAATTGCCTAAAAACGCCAATAATTAGACAAAATCGGTAAATAATGTGGATTGTTTTAAATCGGTAAATAATGTGGATTGTTTTAAATCGGTAAATAATGTGGATTGTTTTCTATTCTGTCAGTTGTTGATGTGTTGACAGTTTATACTGAAAAAGTAAAATCTTTGTCAAACACTTTTTCCTTGTCGACATAACAATGAAATATTTAACTGAGACTCACCGAATTGAGAATTGGTACGGGGATAACTGCAGAAGTCAAGTTGAAGTGGCAAACTTATTTAATCACAGGTATCCCGAATTGCCTAATATTTCACAAAGTACTGTGTCTAAAATTCATGCACAATTCAGAGAACTTGGACATGTCAAACCATTGAAAAGAAAACCACACTTCGTTGAAGATGATGTGAAAGTGGATATTTTGTTAAGTGTCGAAGAGAATCCAACTTCAAGTACACGTCAAATTGCCCGTGAAAATAATGTTAGTCATACAACTGTTCTAAGATGTCTACATGAAGAAAAACTTCATCCCTACAAATTAACTTTTGTGCAGGAGTTAACAGAAGACGATCCAGATCGTAGAATGGATTTCTGCGAAAGATTGATGAATAAACTGAACAGAAATGAGATAGCTCTTGGTACCATTCTTTTTTCAGACGTATCAACATTAACATTGATTGGAGAGGTAAACCGACAGAACTGTAGATATTGGTCAGCAGAGAATCCTAATTGGATGCGTTAGTCACATACTCAGACCCTCAAAAGGTGAACGTCTGGGCCGGTATCATAGGCGACCATATTATTGGTCCTATATTTATAGATGGAAATTTGACAGCTGGAAAATATTTAAATATGCTTAGAAATGAAGTTATTCCTGCGTTGGCAAACTTATATCCCAACCCAATTGATCCTAGCTTACCGAATGAAAATGTTTGGTTCCAGCAAGACGGGGCAACACCCCATTATGCTTTAATGGTAAGAACTTATTTAGATGAAATCTTCCCCAATAAATGGATTGGACGAAGAGGTACTATTGAGTGGCCAGCTAGATCGCCAGACCTTACGCCGTTAGATTTTTTCTGTGGGGTTATCTCAAGAACAAAGTATATGCAACACAACCAACTAGCATTGTAGACCTCAAAGACAGGATAACTACAGAAATACGGAATATTTCACCTCAAACTTTAAACAAAGTTAAGGAGGAGTTCTATAGGAGACTGTGCTATTGTCAACAACTAGGTGGAGAACATTTTGAGCATTTATTTTAATGTATTAAAATCAAATACATCAGGTATTTTATGTATGTGTTTAATAACTGTAAAAATGAAAATTTCATCCTGTATAATTCATAATTGACCATACATTATTTAGTTTGTTGGAATCGGTTCATTAAGAGGATTTCAAAAATATGCAAATATACAAAGTGTTTCATTAAAAAAACACCGACTATGGCATACTTGCGTGAATCACCCTGTACATTTACATTTATGTTTACATAACGCACAACTCAATTGAAAAGTTGACGTGACTCGGCATTTTTTATAATTTTTTAAAATAACGATAAAAAGAATTTTATTCCATAAGTGGTTTCCACACTGTATATATTCTCAGAACGAACAAACGCAGCTCCTAGGATCTGTAGTCTGACTGGTTCGACAGTACAGACTGTACTTCATATTCTTCTGAACAAAACGACTGCGCTATTATGTCCAGATGATAGTTCAGCCTGCACTGTCCAGTTGGTGACGATTTCTTCTCGTACATGTTTAGAAATGCTTCTTTGAGCTTTACGGGCTCTTTGACAAAAGCCCCATTCCAATAGGCTCTTTCTGTGTAATCTGGTTCTTTGCCAGATTTATAAGGATTCTCAGTCGAGGCTCGGTGCCTATAAACTGATATTGACCGTCTTTCTTTCCTAACTACTTTTTTGGCCAGAAGTCCGTTGTGACCCAACGTTTTTGGTTGTACACAGTTAGTTTAGGAGTAGTCTAATATTCCAAACCAGTGTTAAACCTTCAACTTTTGGTTGACTGTAATTGATGCTAGAGATTATTTTCTCCCACTTCTAACAAAATTCTCGAAAACTCGGTATCTTATCCCGGTACTCCCTTAGGACCGACTACAACCATCGGATCTGTCGGTTCTGCATTGGACCAATCGTTCCTCAGGACAAATATAATATTTTGCAATACCCGTAATAAGAATTTCACGTGAAAATAATGGGACCTTTTTTCAGGAAACTTAAATGTTCCGGTGTATTTAAATTTACTGGCAAACCTATGCTGGTTCTTCCACAATTCTTGCCATACATTTCCTGTTGATTTTTTGAAAAAAGCTTCTAGATCAAGTAGTTGCTTAAACACTATTTTGACATTATTAAGGTGAGCTTCTTTGGCAGCTTGGTCGACTGCTTCATTGCCTCTAATTTGTCTATGTGAAGGGACCCACAAAAAATTGATAATTTTGCTTTTCATTGAATGGATATTTTCTTTGATGTTCGTTACAAGCGCTGAATTTGGGTAGATTTGAGTTATGCTTTGAAGAGCACTCAACTAATCTGTTAATATGAGAAACTTTTTTTGATGGGAGTGCTAGCGAAATTCTGTTGACTTCAATATAGTTCTTCCTTTGTGATTAGGGACTTTATTGAAATGATGGTAACAAAAATAATTTTGGCATACTAAAGAAGTATTTTCTAGTATTTGGTTACATCAGTTAATTTGATTTTAATGCCATTTTAAGAGCAATAGAAATGACGAAAACATGCTAAAATGTGTATTAATTGAAAATAAAAATTAAACTTCCGGAAATAATATTGTTAATATTCAAAAACAAATAGTGCTCAAAGATGCTAGAAAATATTTGAGAATTCTCCAAGAAAAAAAATAGATCATGTGCGTATCAAATTATCAATAATAAAAGATGAAATCACTTTAGATTTAGAGACCTGACTAATTATTTTAAATGGTTTTCACAGACTGAATATCAAAAGTATAAGCATCTATTGTAACCTCCTTTACTTTATGTAAAATTCCCTATTTTTTACCACAAATATCTAAAGATTGGTTTTCAGTTCTTGTTAAGTTTTCTGATAAACCTTCAACTGCACCACTTTTGTTACACTTTTTTACTAATGTACTAATTAGATTAGACGTACAAAACTGGATGTCCAAAGACGCCTTGTATTGTAACAATTTACGTTCTGAAGACGTCTTCAAAATATTTTTTTGGATATTCATGAACGTCATGAACGTCGTGAACGTCATGAAAGTCGTGAACAAACAATCATTAATTCACCATTGGTTGAATGACGTCAATCTCCGCTACAACGACATGTGTCATCAGTGGCACATAAAAAACGCAGTTGTTGTTGTTTAAATGATCTGACCACTGACAATCTATTTCTAAATTGATTGTTGTTATTAGCAAAAATTTACGAAGATAATAGCTGTTCATCTGATGGTTCCACTTGAAATTTTCTCAATTTCTGACCCTGTTAATAGCGCCCTCAATACCTTGTTAACACATTTTAAATTTATTTCTATTAATTCGTCCATTTCCTTGACTGTTTCAAAAAATCGTTAGTTTTTTGAGGTTTAGCTGTTATTTTGTAAACCACCAAATTTATCCACCACCTCGATACAACGGTGAAGTGGTTATCAATTTTGGTTGATGCAACAATAATAAATGAACGCATCTTTTCTTCAATCTACAATCCACCAATAGATATAAAAACGCAGTTGGTCGATTGGTGGATATACCGGTGAATAAAAGAACGTACCTAATGTGTTTGTACTATCTGGGAACAGTAGTTTTTGTTATAGGATTTTCATTAGGATACGAGTAGGTATACTCAATCATAGCCTTCTTAATGTATTATTTTTAAAATCACTCTGTATATACAGATTGTTAATATGGATTTCATGAATTCTTTCAAAATTGCGGCAAAAGATCACTTCCATCGAACTTAACTTACAGCTATGAATGAAATTTACATCGAATGTTAATGGTTATCATCTTTGAACAATATTTACGCATAAGCAAATCATCATGGTTTATATCTCCTCATAAATATATCTCGACATTCTTGACAAGTGAAACGTTATATCCTGTAGAGATAACTGGCGTTGCAAAAAATGCATAGTAAACATAAGTAGAAATAGTGAAGCGCACTTTTTTACGGCTTTTGTTTCAATAGTTCGAAACCTAGATATATACACATTATGTAAGTAATTATCTACCGTTTCCAGATTACCACGACAAAAAGTTCGTCTAGACAGTTTTATTCATGTGAGAAAATGTTTCGTAATCGTTTTTTACACACTTTCAATTCCGTATTTGCAACGTTTTATTTTTGCTTTTTGTGTAGATAAAAAATTAAAAATATTTTGTTATAATTAGACTACGTTTCACATAAGAAGACGCCACGTGAAGTTGCAGTCGTATGCGCGAAATTGTTGTCAAAAGCAGCGCCATATTGTAACGTTTTCACATTTTGTAGGTTAACACAAAATTTAAATGTAAAACAAAAATGTACCATTATGTATTTTAAATGAAACATTTTTGGGAATTCTTTGAAGCTTATGTTCTTATATAAAAAAAGGTAAAAAACACAAAATGTGAACTTGAAAAAATGCTTATTTAAAAAATAGTGGTAACAGCTGAATGCCATGAGTAACATATTATAGATTATTATACTTTCGAGCGTGAATGATTGCTTCAAATACAAACACAACCTCAAATGTCAATAATAAAATCGCTGTCGGTATGAAACATCGTTTGCAACGCCAATAGCAGCATAGATAAACAAGACCGATTTTGATTTCTGCGCAAGACAATTGGCAAACTTCACGTGGCGTCTACCTATGTGAAACGGAGTCTACTATGGGAAGGGTCACTACCAGGAAACAATTAAAATGTAATTCAAAAGTTGTCACAAATTTAGCATTGCAAGTATATACAAAGCAGCTAATAATATTTGTCCACGACTATTTGATAATTTTATCATTTACGTGTGCTGCTTCAAGTATAATGACGTACATTATTCACCCGTGGATAATAGGTGTTGGTAATGATATATGTATCAAGATTTTGTACATATATTTATATGAGTAGATCGTTTTATCAGTTTTGTGTCTATTGTGTATGATGTCAAAAGCAAAAGTGACGTTTTAAATATATAATTAATTGCTAATTGCAAGAATTTCAATAACTATACTGATGTTTGATTGATATTCCTGGAATGTTTAATATGGAAAGTGAATCAGACAGTGAATTGAATACTTTTGAATATATTATATAATTTTTTCGATAGCATAACAAGTAATAAGCTTTATAGATGTAATAAACTATAGTGTTTTAGATTCGCAAACAAATTTATACCTAAACATGTAATTCATAGTCGTGGACAAAGTATAGTATTCTACTCGCGTATAATGGCTATTATTCACTCAGGTGCTTCACCTTCGTGAATAATAGCCATCATTATATACTTGTTGAATAATATACTATTAAATACCTATCTATCTATCTATTTTCAAGGTAGGCCTTTGTTCATTAAGAATTGACATCAAAAGAATTCAAAACTTTTTATTAAATTTAACTTTTTCTTTTTTTAACAAGGTTCTTCTTTATTAATTTGGCACCCAGAGTCATAGCTCTCCTAATTCTCAAATGGGAACAAGGATCATTAATCTCTAATCTAGATATTTACTTTCAGGAGTATCTTCAATTATCTCTAATATTTATAAACACACCGCGCAATTTGAAAGTATGAGGATGGAGGTTTCTTCATCATTCTTCTTCCTCCACTATTTTGAGCTTTGAACTTTTTCAGTTGCACATTCAGACGACAATGTCCCGTATGGAATCCTGTCAAAACTCTAATTGCAGTTTTACTTTGACTTATGCATTCATTTGATCTCAACGGGTTGTAGTCGCCCAGAAGAATCTTTGATTGTCTGAGCCCTAGTAAATCTTTCCAACGATCAGATCTTATCTTATTATCGGCTTTATTTATTTCCTCCAATATTACATCGAAGCTGATTCCGTAAAAGGGTATTTCAGTCCCCCTCTTTGCTCATTTCCTTCTATTCCCGTGTGTCCTGTAATCCATTGTAAGGCTTAGATTGCTCTCGCCTAGTTCATTGAGTTTGTCTAGGCATTCCCACACCATTTTGGAACTGATTACACAAGAGCTCAGTGCTCTAATGGCTGCTTGATTATCCGACATTATGATAATCCTTTGCCTTCTGTATCCTTTATCAACTGTATTCAGTATTCAAAATCATCGAACAATGCTTTGAAAAGCAACTTTCTCTCTTTGCTAGTTCATCTGCTATTTCATTTCCTTCTATCCCGGTGTATGCTGGAATCCACAACAATGTTACCACTGATTACGTGCTCTTAATGTATGTACTGACCCGAGTATTTCACTATAGTGGCTCTCTTGAGAAGACTTCCAATGACTATTTCACTAGAGTAAATTGATAATTGACAAAATTTTAAGGTTTTGAACTGGCAATTTTTTGTCTTGTCGCGGCAATTTTTTGACGTTTTTTATATTAAATCTATGTGTATAAAATTCTATCACTATGTTATAAAATTCAATATAAAATCTTTGTTAGTGGTTTCTAAGGAAACTAAGTTATTTATTTATTTATTTAACTGTCTAAAAATTATTAAAACTGTTTCAAAAATTTAAATGAGTATTATTAACATGAATAATACAAGATTTGGAAATAATTCAATAAATGAAATAGAGAGTACAATTAAGCAAAGTATACCGCGAAATACAATGAAGACAAAAAAGTCTGCGTGGGAACAGTTTAGAATGTTTCTGGACGCACGTAATTATATCTTAGAAAAGGATACTTCTGAACAAGTTATAGCAAAAATTCTTGAAGATTATGGTTTTAACATGAAAAAAAGAGATGGAACTGATTATACTGAAGCTAGTGTGAAAACACTTTGGAATACGACTGCTCAAATGGTTCAGGAAAATTTTTTTCGAGAATTTAACATCAAAATTGATCCATTTAAAGATATTACCTATAAATTTGCTAGATTGGCCAGTGATACAAAACGTAAAAAGCTTCAGGCTGAACCTGAAACCAGAAAAATAAGTTCTAACGCGTTTACCAAAGAAGAATGGAAATGGTAGAAAGCTATTTTGAAGATAATCCTGATGGGTTACAAAAAAAGTTTTTTCATTTATGTTCGTTCGAATTAGCATGGCGTGGAAATGAAGCTGCTAATTTTGATATTAATTACTTTACAAAAGAATATGATAATAAAGGTAATTTTACTGGCAGGGTAGAATATAATCCAATATTTTCCAAAACGACACAAGGAGGATCAAAAGCTTTATCTGGCAGTAAGTGGCTGGTAAGAAATAACAACAATTTGTGTCCCGTTCGTTTATTTTTAAAAATTATTGAAAAAAGAGAATCCAATCCTTATCTAACAACAACAAGATTATTTTTAACAGTACATCCAAATTGGGAGAAAGGAATATGGTACAAAAATTCACCATTGGGAATAAATACAATTTCAAAGTGGACGAATATATCGGCAGAATCAATTGGTATAGACACAAAAAAAATAAAAATAACCAATCATTCACATAGAGCTTCTGCAATATCTGCATTAGCAAAAGAAGAAGTTGGTGAACAAGAAGTAATTAAGCTTACAGTACATTCTTCTGCCCATTCTTTGTAACCATATTTACAATTAAATGAAGAACACCATTTCCAACTTATAGAGAATCTTCGAGAAAATATAAATAAAGAAAAGGAATCCTCAGTTTCTAACTTAAATTCATCACAGGTTATGATGCAAAACAATCTCCAAAATAATGCTACAACGTACAATTATAATAATTGTACTTTTTACATAAATAAGTAATTTTTTTTTCATAATGTTATTATTTTTTTGGCTTTGTATAATTGAAGTTTGCAATAAATAAAACGTTTAAACATATGATTTTTTAGTTTTTCTCTCGTGAAATAGTCATGTCGAATACCACTCAATTAAAAATTTTGTTAGGTAAAATTTTTCTCTTGTCGTATTCAAGTTTGTTGCTTTTAGGTAATTTTGCTCATGACATTTAATCCAAAACCACGCAAAATTGCCAAGCAAGAAACTTTCATGACAATCGAAAAATTTTGCCGACAAAATGTTCACTCTCGTGGTATTATATATATGAAAATTTGAAAAACGTAGAGTTTATCACAATGTCGTCAAGATATTGATCTCGAAACATTTATTTTGCACTTAAAACTACAGTATATAATTACAACATAATATACTACCTACTATAAATAAGGTGGCTATTACTTTTATTTTTTATTTTTGACAGAAGACCATTAAAGGCTGTTTCTTGATTAGGTTATTACAAATAAAACTAGAATGTAACTATGCACGAAGACGATTCGTATAAGAGAAAATTAAGATTCCTTAGAATCTCCCTGTAAACGAGCATTCAGTGTTTCTTGAATTTTGACACATCCATTAGTTACTTTAACGTACTGTTGGGACAAGTTATAAATAGTCGAGTTCTGAGATTAAAAAATGATAAAATTACTAAAACTTTAGATACAAGATATATGTAGTTGTCTGATTACTAACCGGACAAATTCCTTACCAACACGTGACTGGATTGTTAATTATTGTTTGTAGAAGGTCAGTTTTATTAAATCTGTCAACAAAATTAGCGCGATCGATCAGATAACATCGACCATTCATAATAAAGGTATGACGATAAGTATAAAATATTTATCATAAATACCAGTATATCAAAAACAATCATTCTGGCAAATAATCCTTGATTACTATAGGAAGTAATAATTAATTTCAATATATTTTGGATCTGTCAAATCGAAATCCAGTCATACAGGGTCATGTATGTATGTGTTTTAGTTTCTGAGGAGAGTCTCAGAAACTAGTAGCTCCTTTGGTCCTATTTCCCGGAGGAATTTTAGAATATCTGCAGGCTTCAACTTTCCTCTTCTATCCAATAATCTCCCAGGTGCTGTGCTCTAGGATTCTGAAGTGCTGTGCAGTTGGAAAGTATGTGGATGGAGGTTTCTTGTTCCATGCCACAAAATCTACATTCTTCTTCTTCCACTATTTTGAGCTTTTCAGGTGCCCATTCAAGCGACAATGTCCCGTTAGGATCCCTGTTAAAACTCTCAGCGCAGTTTTACTTTGACTTATGCATTCATTTGATTACCATAGCAACGAACAATAAATCATTAGAAGTGTCAGTGTGAAGATGGGCGTCAAAAAAGTAAACCAGAGTTACGCAATTAATTAAAAGAAAAAACATGTCCACCGAAATTGTGAAAATTGAAAGATTGGAGTATCGAGCCATCATCAAGTACCTGTATTTAAGAGGTAAGCAGATTTACGAAGATGATCAAAATGTCTTTCGTCCTCTCCAAGACCTAAGGAGTTTCGTGTCCAAAAAATTATTGTAGTAGGTTGTAGTCACCCACAAGAATCTTTGATTGTATAAGCCCTACTAAATCTTTCCAATGGTCAGATCTTCTCTTTTTCTCGGCTTTTCCTATCGCTTCCAATATTACATTGGGACTGATTCTGCAAAATGGTTCAGGCCCCCAAAAAGGTATTTCAGTCCCCCTCTTTGCTAGTTCATCTGCTATTCCATTTCCTTCTATTCCATCAGTGTGTCCTGGAATCCATAGGAAGGTATTGTTCTCGCCTAGTTCATTGAGAATGTCTAGGCATCCCTAAGTACATAATTTGGAACTGATTACACAAGAGCTCCGTGCTTTATGATAATCCTTTGTCTTCTGTATCCTTTATCAATATTGAACTGGGCGCACTTTCTTATGGCGTGGATTTCCGCTTGAAAGATACTTGGTGTTTTTCCCAAGCTTTCAGACTCCTATCCCAGCTCCTCCTATTGATTTGAGCCGTCTGTGTACCATTGAATGGCACTCTTTCCAAGTCTGGCAATGGTATTTGGATCCCATTCCTTCTTGTTGCTTAATTCCGTAACGAATTTTTTTGAAAAGAGTCATAAATTTATGCTTAATTTGCTAAATTTACGAGGAACATCAAAGAAGTCAGATGACAAATGGTGAGAAACTCTAAAAAAGTAGCGTTAAGAATTTTTCGAAGGTACCTACTACTATTTCTACTAGGGTATTTGTGCCGATTCTGAATATCTATATCTATAATAATGTTTTCGTGCAACCGGACGCAAAACAAGCATTTTGCAGCCGCAACAGAGGCCGCAAAATGATATTTTGCGGCCGTTACCCAGAGTGACTGCCGGCAAACTGAATTTTTACGGCCGTTCCCATAGTGACTGCCGGCAAACTGAACGCCACTACAGCATTTGACATTTCTGAAATATGACAATAACAATGTATTTCGAACCAAAAACTAACTGTCTTTTCTAAAGAGACATAATGTTTATTGAAATTATGTAATTTTCACGGTTGCACGAAAAATATTGTGTATACTATGGCCGCGAAATGTTTTCGCGACCTCGAGATTATCTTGCCTCGGCCGGAGCGGCCTCGGCGATAATCTCTCTCTCGGAACGCGAAAAAGCATTTTGCGGCCTTAGTATACAAATAACTATTCACTCTATCTCTTCCGAAATACAGAATAATACTTTTACTCGATAATATTATCAATTTAACAGCCAATTTTATTATTTCACACTTCCATGTACGTATATCATGTTTAATTATAGATATTTTCACAATCATCACATCTCCATAACAGTTTTTTACGAGATTATATCAAATTGATAATCCTCTTCAAACTAACAATACCTCTGATGACGCTTAAAGATTTAATAGGTCCTTTCCTCTAATATCATCCCCTATCTTTTGTCTACGTGTTTTTGAGGGTTAAATCTGGGGGATTTTATACTGATAATAATGTTCGACGGGCAAACGTAGCATGTTAAATTCATTATGTTAGTAAATTGTGAATAATCGTACAGTGTTAGGTATTCTCGTGTTTTTATACACTCGTAAACCGAAGTAGACACTCTGGCAGAGGAACTATCTATCTTATGGCACGCACAGCCACCATATTTGCTTTCTTTGGGAAGAAATGGAGCTCCAGGAAGTTGAAGGAATAAGAAGTGTTATTGTTTTGTTCAATTGAATAACTGTGTACTTGATGTCGCCAACTACACCGCTGCTACTTAAGCATTTAAGCATCTAAGCATTTAAGTAGGACTTAGAAAATATGTGTGACTGAAGTCCTACTTATGTGAAAGTAGGGTTATGTCTTGGCACTTGGCAGACAAAATCATCAAAATATAGAGAGGTTAGTTTATAAAATCAAACAAAATGGAATTGATAATGGATATAGAGCTTTTTGATTACCTTTACAGAATGGAATTAATTGAATTTGGTGTTTCCAGGAATATAATTCCCAGACAAGATTTTTATAACACCCTATCCGAATATAAATTTTTTTAAAGTGTCGATTACGAAAAGGAACAGTCAGATTTCTACTATCACTATTAAAAGATCGATAGTTTTATCCATAAACACTGGGCATAAATCACTGGGAGACGCAGCTCTTCATTTACTTGATTATATTTGATATTGTTTATATTTTAAATATAATTGTCATTCTCATTATCAATATTTAGTGTCACATATGTCACATTTCAATGAATAAAGTTTTCCTCATGAAAGTATTACTTGTAAGAAGAAACGGTGCAGTTGTCCCCTAGTGCTCAAGAAACTCAGTGCCGCCACATCGGTCATCCGGTCGCTAGGAAGTTGTCACTAGTTACTAGCACTACTTCTTCTAGTCTCCTCTCTTTCACACCCCTCCCTGTGGCTTTTTTGGCAAATAATATTGGATGTAGCTTTCTACCGCCCCTCCACCTCATTCCGCCACTGTATTTTATTAACTAGTCTTTGGATGGACTCCAAATGCACTGTGGTTATCTACTTAAACTTTGGCAGTAAGACATTTTTTGTCCATTTTATTTTCCATCCGCAGAATATCATTTTTTGAAAGATTCCCCTAATTTAATGTTTGAAAGATTTGTTAAACTCTCCTTTGTAGGCTTCATCTTCATAGTTAATTACTTAAAGCAGTTTCGAATGGAAATTTACGTCAAACATAAGTAGCAACAAAATTATTTAATACTCTTATGGCCATTTGCACCGATTCACTGTTTAAGTTTAGTGTACTTACCTAAGTAGAGCTTAAAATCTAAGCCTCCCTCAAAAATATAACCCTTGCAACTATAGGCCGGCTTAGCTAAGTAGCCATGCAGTTCGGCGTCAATGCAAATTCTAGGAAATTTTTAGTTTAATTTAGGTGATTGGTAACAGTCTTTCGGCTTCATATGCCATAATTTAGCGACAATTGTATTAAACACAAGGTCTGTAAACTTGGTTTGGCAAAGTGAGTAACTACATAATTATAATCAACATATATATATTTGGCTTTTTATTACCTGTCATCAGGGAACACCAGACGATCTTCTATTGAACTCAAAATAAACATAACATTTTGCTTGTAGAATCTAAATGTCCATTGAGTGAAAATAATTTGGCTGAACAAATATTCGTCTCGGAAATAGTTATTTTCCTAACAAGTGCGGAAAGTGATACTTTCCCGCACGCGACTGCGGTTGACCCGAACGACGCGAAGCGGAGTTCGGGCAAGCGGTCAAGGGTGGGAAAGACACTTTACGCATTAGTTGAGAACATTATTTTTTCTACGACCGTATACACAAAAAGTATACCAACCCATTTTCCAAAAGTTATTTTATTTCAACATACATATACAAAACTTTAACCAAAAACTTTTATTATTATTATATATATTAATAATAGAAACACAATTTGTTGCATTCTGTAAATTACTCAAAATTGCCGGTCCAGTGGAGTTATTTGGTGTTAACTGGTAAGTAGATGACGCTGATGAGGATGGCATCGGTTGCAGGTCACATAAAGATGACGATGAAGGTGACAGGAACAGTTTTAAGTCATTTGTAGATGAAAGAATTTTATTTGATATATTTTTCTTATACTAAACCCGGGTGGTTTGATAGTTGTTTTATGACACTACTTTAAAGAATGTAAAAGGTTATATCAAAATATCTTCATTATTTTATATTTTCAAAAAATTAAAAATGCAACAAAATGCTAGAAAAGATGTAGATTTTATTTGATGGACTATTTATTCACCTGTTGGAACAATAGTTATAACTTCCGAAGTAAAACACTATCTAATAAGGTCAAAATTTGCATAATTTTACTTTCCCGCACTAGTGACACTTTCAAAACTAAGATGCATGCGGGAAAGTGGGTTAAAACGCACGGTCGTAGAAAAACCATATTCTATTACTTTTATCACATCTAAATCGTCGTTGAAAATATAGGTATCCATTTTCTTATTGCAACACAACAAACCACCAGCCAATAAGCAACTTTCAGGTTAACAGAATTTAAGTTTTGTTGTAAGCCTCCGAATTTGACGGCTTAGGTTAAGAAAGGTTTAAATTGAGTTTGACATACGGTGCAACAAAAATATTAACTTTAAGTGATCCTTAACCCTAAGCTTCACTTAAAATAGTCGGTTCAAGTGGCCATTAGAGTATAATTTATTTTATTTCATTAATATTAATACTGCAGCCGGAGCTAGCAGCCGAACGTCGTTACCTTTTGAATTAGGGAACCTCAAGAAGCAATTAGGTAATTTCCGCAAAAAATGTTCTATTTTTGTTGCAATTTGATAAATTTTTATTTGAGTACTCTAATAAAAACAAAAATTCGGTATTAACGGCTGCTAAAGACGCCGCAATGTCTACTGTTGAAAAAAGTAACGGAATATAAAATTGCTTCTTGCTTCAAAAGGTAACGACGATAGCTTTCGGCTGCCAATTTCAGCCTCATTCAAATAAGTTATTAATTTTATAATATTCTTTAAACTAATAATTTATTATTATATTAAATAGGAGGGAGTTAAACTATTAGCTCCCGCCTAAACTTTGCCAACGCCTATAAACACTAACCTAACATCTGTGACTTGATATTACTACTACTACTTATTCTAATTTTAATTTCCAAGATATCAGTTGTGCAGCAACTATAAAAATCACTGAAATTCGATATTGTAATTCAATTTGCAGTATCATGTTTCTTTGTTTTTTTTATTTTGGTATACTTGTTTGAATTACAAATAAAATAAAAAAAAACTTGTTCATTCATAAGAGTTACTCTTATTGTTGTAGTGAAGTGATTACGGTACGCTACAAATGTTTAGGCTTTTTATTTTCGCAAAAATAAAGAAGTGTGACACACTTTATTGAAATTCTTTTGTTTCGTGTTGAAGAAATTGAAAGCGTTCTTGAAGGTGCAGGTTCAGATTCTTCTAAGGGAAAATTGTATGAATTTTTGTAACATCAAAAATATCACTGATCGAGAACTGCGCCTCGTTAATAAAAATATTCGAGATCACCAAAGTATTTCGCGCTTGAGATGCAAACAAAATTTTTTCTACAAAAGTCAAAAATATTGTTCTAAAATAAGTAACATGCTTAGCTTAATATGAAAAATAGTATTGAACTGGCTTAAACTGTTTTTCCGAATCAAATAATTACTGTAACTATGGAAATAAAATGGCATTTGTTGACAATTATTTCAAAGTGACAGATCTTGATAATTATTTTGGAGTGACTTTTTATTCGCGTCAATTTCGTGCGTGATATTTATAACTGTAAAATAATGGAAATTTCGAGCGACGATGAAGTAAGCAGTACCCCTCCTAACTTGACAGATGCGGCCAATTCAGTAATTTCAAATCTTTTACCGGAAAAATCGAGGCGCCAGTATGAAAATGCATATCAGCAATTTAAAGAGTGGTGTGAAACAAATAAAGCCAGAAAAATATCCGAAAATGTGCTGTTGGCATATTTTGCAGAGATGTCTAAGAAGCTGAAGTCTTCCAAGTTATGGGCAATATATATTCTATGTTGAAAGCAACACTCAATGTTAAAGAAAACGTGGATTTTAAGAAATTTACCAAGTTGGTTCCATATTTGAAAAAATTGTCAGTTGGAAACCATCCTAAGGTATTGACTAGAGAGGAAGTTGAACAATTCATAAGAGAGGCAGTTAAGGTAGATTTTTTATGATTGTTTTATGTGTTTTTTAAATTACTGATTTCCTTTTAGGTTGTTTTAATACTGGGTATTTCGGGTGCTTGCCGCCGTGAGGAACTCACTAAAATGACGGTCGATGACATAGAAGATAAAAATTCCATTTTGAATGTTAAAGTACCCGATACAAAAACAAATATACAACGAATTTTGACAGTTTCAAATTCAGATTATACTGACATTTACCGAAAATATGCGGCTCTTCGTCCAAGCTATGCTACCAGTCGCCGCTTGTTTTTGAAGTATCAAAACAAGAGATGTTTTAACCAAGTTGTTGGAATAAATAGTATTGGAAAGATTCCTAGCTTAATAGCAAAACACCTGAAATTACCAAATCCTGATGCCTACACGAGCCATTGTTTTCGGAGAACATCAGCCACACTCCTTGCTAATATGGGGGCCAATATATTATGTGTTTTGAAGCGACATGGAGAATGGAAATCTTCGACTGTGGCCGAAGGATACGTGGAAATTTCTATCAACAATAAAATTCAAATATCAAATAAAATTTTAGACTGTGAATTTTCAGGATCAAGTGCTGTCATCTCTACGGTAGTTGCTTGCAAATCAAAAATGGATAGTCTTCCAAATCCCAAAACTACGTAATCACGAGCTGAATCTGACTTATCTGGTTTAGGAATAAATATTGGTTCGTGCACTGGCTGCACCATTAATTTTAACATTGTAAATAATGAATAAAATTAGGTAGTGTTAAATTTTCTCGCAATTTGAAAGCCTTAATTATTGTTATACATTAATAAATAAATTATTTGAGGAACATAAAGGTTAAAATATAAAAATTCCATATAGAATCTGGATTACTGCAGTTTCCTGGAACACAGTTCTGGAGATACAGTTCCTGGGATTAACAGTTCCTGAGATACAAGTTCCTTGGTGACAAACAAGTCCCTTGAAAAATTTCCTAAGGCTACAGTTCCTTGGAGACATATAGTTTCCTGCATAAAGTTTCCTGGGATACAATTTCCCGAAGCTACAGTTTCGTGGAATGAAATTTCCTAAGGCTACAGTTCCTTGGAGTACATCAGGCCTTTAGATGACGAATGTTCACAAAGAGATTTTTCAAAGTTTAAATATGTAAAGTATAAAGTTGGGCTTCATCTTCATAAACATATGTATATGTGCTAAGTATTTTTTGTTGTTGTATTTGCTACTAACCCTTTTTTTAAATAATGTAAATTTCATTAGATACTGTAATTATATACATTTGTTTTACTTATTAGTTTTATTTACTATGCAGAAACTTTAAGTTCTTTTTTTAAACAGATTAAAAGTTAGCTGACCATTAAATTTGATTTTTTTTCTAATTTTCTTTTAGGAAAGAAAATTAGTGGCGCCCTACAATTATTACTTTTTCTAGTTTTGCTTAAGTAAATTCTTTTCTTTATATTAATAAGGTAACAAGGCCCTGCGAACTGGCTAAGGCAACCTCAAAATTTATTGGTTAGTTAGGCAAGAACCTGCATTATTCACTTTAAATTTTTTTTTACGTCATTTAACATCATAATTTCATCAGCGAAATTGAGCAACTTTTGTTTCATTGGCGCTCAACGGCAATCAACAACAATTTGGTTCCATTATAGTAAGTATTTCGCACACTACTTCGCGCATGGTGTCATGGTAACGAAGGAAAATGAAAAAAAAGGGTCACTTCGCATATTGTTGTCAATGCGCGAACCTTGTCATTTTTTGACGTTTGTAGATAAACGTTTATTTGATTTTTGACATTCATGAAAATTAAACCAACAAAATAAATTATTTCGTAAACAATTTATTTGTTATGGTGCGCTAATTTATTTGTAAATATCAATTTTTTAAGAATAATTTTTCAGAAAAAAAATACATCTTGATAAATCAAAGTTTTTAATAAGCTGGAATTTCAAAGAAACATTCTTTTGAATAATTTAACATTCGTTGTTTATGTTGTTACACAAATGCCAAAACGAGTTCTTCAACATGCTTCACTTATTTCAGAATATAAAATATAACAACATGCTTAAGATAAAATATCTACCCTCAAATGAACATCTCTTGCATATATCTGCATACAAAAGAAGTGCTGATTACAATAAGAATCCGTTTATTAACATATTTATTCATTTTCGAAATGCACTGAATAGAAAAATTTAACAGCCGAGCGAACATTTGTTGAACTGTCAAAACTGACCAAATCGTGACCGATAAAAGATCAGTTAACTGGAAGTTAAAAATTATTAACGGATCAATAAGCATTTATAAATTTAATAATTTCAGAAAAAATATATAAACAGTTGACAAAGCTACAGGTATAAAAAAAAGAACCGCACATTCAAAAAATATGGCCATAATTTCATCGGAAAAATCAGTCTGGTGAACAATTAAAAAGCGAGGTTTAGATCTTGATCAATTCCTCATGGTCGTTTTGTCACATGAAGTGCCAGACCTCCTGGGCGCAGCGTGCCCTGCCAGCCCACCTACCTTCACATGTTTTATTATCGTTCACTTGTTCCTTTTATTTCACACAATCTCACCGGCGAGGGAATTAATAACTTTACAACTTTATATCAAGTGGGCTTATCTGAGAAAAATGATAATTGCTTGTCGCAGACCTGAAAACTACAAGAATCGTTTAGATTTTTACAGGCTGTTCATCAACTTGGTCGTGAAACACGCCTTGCGCCAAAAGACAAACTACCGACATCAAAAAATATCAGTAGGGTTGTCAGTGATTTGTCAATGGGACATTTTGTCTTAAAAAAGGTTGCTTGAATAAAGAATTAGGTAAAGTCAATGTAAAGGCTGTCAAGACCGATTTACATACAAATTCTAAAAGGTTAACACAACCCAAATCAATAATACTGGATTAAGAAACAGAATTATACGCTCCTTAAGGTAGAGTTCATATATAATGCCCTTCTTGGTGTACGTCATCGATTGTTAATGTCTTTCTAACACATTACGTTGGGGGAAATGGAAAAAAAGCAGGTCTGTCATTAATCCTGATCAAAATATCATAATAATGAACCGTTTACAACATTCAAAATAGGATGCAGATGTACCTTTGGTATTGATAATGTGTCTTACGTCTTTTTCTACTGTCCCACTGACAGTTCTAGTCAGGTCTGTACTTTGTTGTTTACGGTCAAATTAATCTTACTGCTATATTTATTGAAATAATACAAAAATATGCCTAGATACATGGAAAAACATGAGCATTTTGAAAGTTCTCAAGTATTTTCAGTTAGAAAAAGAAGCTGGTAATTATTAATTACCTAGTCTTTTCTAATTTGGCTGGATACGATCCTGATGATTTTATTTATCAAATTTAAGGCTAGCCATTTGTCAAAATAGCAAATAAAATAAACGATATACCGAAAACCCGGATATACGTCACGAACGATAACACACACCAATAAGGCTATTGAATGTATAGTTGGAATAATACCCTTCTTGGTGTGCGTCATCGATTGTTAATGTCCTTCTAACACATTACGTAGGGAGAAATGGAAAAAAAGGCAGGTCTGTGATTAATCCCAATCTAATTATCACAATAATGGACTGTTCAAATGTATTACAAGCGTTAACCCTAATTTTTGACTTACAAAAATTTGATTGGTTTAGATTACGCGCAAGCGCAACCTATCAATCAAGAATAAAAAATACTTAACAGAGACGGAAATACTGGAAGAATTTTCGGAAGACGAAGAATTAGAAATAGAGCAAATACCAGAACCAACGCTAGAAGAAATAAAAGAAATAATTAGTAAAAGCAAAAACGGGAAAGCACCAGGAAGCGACGGAATAAATATTGAATTAATTAAACATGGAGGAGAAAAACTGACAGAACAGATATACGAATTAGAAAGGTGTATATGGATGGATGAAAAGATGCCGGAAGAGTGGAGATCAGGTCAAATAGTAACAGTACATAAAAATAGGGAACAACGAAATTGCACAAACTATAGAGGAATTACGCTACTCAACACGACATATACAATACTGTCTATACTCATCCAAAAGAGACTGGCAAGCAGTATAGGCACAATATTAGGACAATATCAATACGGATTTAATAAAGGCAAATCAATCATAGACGCAGTTCATATCCTGAAGCAAATATTGGAAAAAACTCACGAACATCAAATCGGAACAGAGATGCTATTCATTGATTTTGAACAAGCCTTTGATTCAATAAATAGACAACCACTAATGAGAGCACTTAAAACTATGGAGATGAACAAAAAAAGGAGAAAATTAATCTGGATTACTATGAAACAATCAACAGCTACGGTAAAAACACAAAAGGTGAAACGGACATATTCGAGATTAATAAAGGAGTCAGACTAGGAGATTCTCTGTCAACAACTTTATTTAATCTGGCGCTGGAATATGTAGTCTGAAACGTAGACAAAGGAAACCTAAGGACAATGGGTGGACAATTGTTAGCTTATGCGGATGATTTAGTCTGGGAAGCAAAAAACAGAGAAATTATGAAAAAAATATTTCAAGAAATTGTGGAAATTGTGGAAAAAATGGGCCTTAAAATAAATGAAACAAAAACAAAAATAATGACTGTGAAAAAACACCTAATGAACAATAATAATAGCATCGGTGACTTCAAATTTGAAGAAGTTGATAAAATAAAATATTTAGGAGTTACAATAACCAACAATAGGGATGGAGAAATGGAAATTAAGAAGAAAATAATGGCAGCAAACAGAGTCTTCCAGGCAAATAAAAATTTATTAAGAAGTAAATTTCTAGGCAAAAATACTAAAATGAAAATTTATAAAACAATAATTAGACCAACAATAACGTATGGAGCTGAAGTTATGATAATGACAAAGAAACAACAAGAAGACCTGAAAATTTTTGAACGAAAAATACCAAGAGTCATATTGGGACCCAAGAAAATAACTCAAAATGAATATAGAAAAAGAACAAATGAAGAACTGAAAAAAGACATCCAGAGGGACATCATAAGTGTAATAAAAGAGCAAAGGTTAAAATGGTTGGGACATGTGTGGAGAGCAGGTCCAAACAGCACAATTTATGCGATGACTGAGTGGAAGCCAAGTGGCAAAAGAAAAAGAGAGAGGCCAAAATCAACGTGGCTGCAGGAGGTTGAAGATGACATAAACTGTCTAGGTATCCGAAACTGGAAGGCTGCCAGGCCTGTTTCGACAACTCAATTGCAACTAGCGCTTCAGGTGGATGGGTTTGAAACCTCATTTTTGTATTCAAGGTCATCCTATAAACTTTCACTTCTATAGGTTAGACTGTTTTGTGAATGTGTCTTACGTCTTTTTCCACTGTCACACTGACAGTTCTCGACAGGTCTGTACTTTGTTGTTTACGGTCAATTATTATTTATGAAAAGTGAATATTAATCTTATTGTTTTATTCATTTGAATAATACAAAAAATGCATACATACACGGAAAAACATCAGTATTTTGAAAGTTTTCAAGTATTTTCAGTTCGAAAAAGAAGCTGGTAATTATTGATTCCATAACCTTTTCGAATTTGGCTGAATACGATCCTGATGATTTTGTTTATCAAATTTGAGGTTAGCTATATGTCAAAATAGCAAATAAAATAAACGACATGCCGAAAACCCGGATATACGTCACAATCGATGAAGCACACCAAGAAGGGTATTTTTTCAACCATACATTATTTTAATCTATATTATTATCAAAATTAACTTTTTTCCTTAGAATATGATAGGTACTTTTTTACATTTTGAAATATTCAATGCGAGTCTGTTTATGGAACATCAGTCCAAGTTGGATTGCAATATTAAACAATCAGATACATTTGATATGGGAAGAAATATTTCCATGCTATCTGCATAAATCAACCTACCTCAATCTAAAGAGCGATCAATTTGTAATAAAAGAAATCACATAGGTCCGAGATTTGATCCCTTTGGAACACCTGATTTAGCTGAATACTTTCTAAGGGAGATTAGCAATTATGGAGAAAATCTAAAATAATTCAGTTTATCAATCAAGATAACATATCTATTTAACTCATGTTAATATTTGTAACTATTTTTTCTGTGCCAATGACCAGAGCTGTCGAGGCACGTTAAGCTAAAATAAAAAAAATACTCTTTTGCTTAAGAACTAATTTTGTGCATTTAATGATTAACGCGGCAGATTTCTTAAAATTATTAGAAAGATGGCCCGTAGCCCATAGATTCAAACAGAGAAGTAAGTTATAAATGGCAAATATAGGATATAATTTTCATATATTTTTTCATCAAAGTCTAAATAATTATAAACAGTTTGATTTAAAAAGAAATATGAGTATATACACATGGTTTCAAAAGTTTTGCATCACCTTCTTCGGATGCGAAGGAATTTTTTTGCGCTAACAATTTTTTGTTGGCTTGTTTATCACTGTTTACCATTTCAATATGTTCCTTATTTTTTGCGATATACAGATGTTTACAGTTTTTTTGGTAAGATAACATTTTTAGTGCGATCATTTTAACATTCAAGGCATTTGATTTTTACGATTTTAAGTGCAAACATGAAGTGTCAAGTCATAAGTGAGATTGACCGTGCAAGAATAGTGGCTTTAGCTGAAGAAGGTCATTCTCAAAGGTTCGTGGCAAACAGAGTTGGCGTTTGGCAATGTGATGTGTCTCGTGTATGGAACCGGTATCTCCAGACCAATTCTCTTCGTGATAGACCTAGAAGCGGTAGAAGGCGTGTTACTAATCAGCGGCAGAACCGCTATATCCACTTAACTATCCGAAGAAACCCGACCGTGGCAATACCAGCACTCCAAAGAGATATGCATATGAGACATGCGTTGGGAGTTCGAGTATCGATCTCGACATTACGAAGACGAATACTTGCGACAGGTTTGAGGTGTCGCCGACCAATAAGAGTGCCCAGACTACAACCTGAGCACAGAGTTCGCCGACTACAGTGGGCTCAAGAACACGCGGCCTTGCATGAAGAATTTTGGAATTCGGTGTTTTTTTCCGACGAGACAAGGATTTGATTGGTACAAGATAGCCATCGAATACGTGTGTGGCGGGATTCAACGAGAGTTGCCCAGTTTACCCATGCTCGCCCCGTGCCGCCCTTCTGAGGAGGAAGTGCTATGTTTTGGGCTGGTATCATGTTAAATGATCGCACAAAATTAATCCATGTGGAGGGTACGATGAGTGGTGATAGGTATCTCAGAGAGATTCTACATCCTCACGTGAGACTATGGCGCGCAGCTGTTGGCAATTCCTTCGTTTTTATGGACGATAACGTCCGACCTCATCGGACCAGAGCTGTAAATGAGTATCTTGAAACTGAAGGGATCAATCGTTTGAACTGGCCTGCCCTAACTCCTGACATGAATCCCATAGAACATGCTTGGGACATGCTTGTCAAGGCAGTGGCAGCACGCAGAAATCCATCCAGGAGTGTACAAGATCTTGTTCATGCGGCCCAAGAAGAATGGCGAAATATTCCTCAAGAGACTATCAATAATTTTGGTAAACAGCATGGGCAGGCGACTTTAAGCTTGCATAAATTCTAGAGGTGGAAATACTCTTTATTAAAAGTTCTCATGCTTAACCTTTTCTTTAAAAATCAATTTGTATTTAATTTATTTAATTTCTAAGAATACTTTTTATGTTTAAAGCAAGTTTATTATTGGATAATAAAAATTTTTGACAAATATACACGTTTTTTTTATGGAAACTAATTATTTTATTAATCTCTGATCCATTTATAATGAACACATTTTTTTTCAGAGATTTAGGGTGATGCAAAACTTTTGAATCTATGTGTAGATGCCACAAAGTAGTGGTCCAAACAGTAAATTCAATTATAAAACCTCAATTATTATTCCATCAGGAAAATTCAAAAATATTGTATCTGGTAAGCTATTAATATCATAGGAAGTAGGAACGTGCACGACAAATGTCATTGCTTAAATCAAACATTTCACAAAAGAGCATAGTGCTCAACTGTTCGTATGCAAACTCTGTAAGAATTACTAGTGAAAAGTAGACAAAAACATGGTAGATAGAAGTTTTTGAAAATAAATTAACCCTTTTTTTAAAAATGGATTCGTACACCCACGGTAAATGAAAATGAAGGGTAAAACACAAGAAGGAAAATTATAATTTTGTGTAGTCTTTGGGTCTTTGGGTCTTTGGTTATTAATTTCTTGTAAAGATTGTACAAACTGTGGCTGCTATAAAGTTTGTAAGATTGTAAGATATACCGAACGCAAGTAATTAATTAATTGAAAGACTATATTATTATAAAGAAAAGAGCTTCGAATCAATGAAGATTTAATATCGCTTATACAGGATGTCCAAAAGCTAGGGTCTCCGATGTAAAAAGTTTCAATATTCAAAATTTTAAAATAGTAATATTGTCGTATGTTACCAATAAATATCGCAGAATAAAAATTATTCTATTGAGAAATTAGTGTTGCAAACTGTATTTTCCCTACGACCACCATTCAAAACGACCACGAAATTTACGTTTCAAGAAATAAATTTTGGACAAATAACTCTAACAGTTCTTTAATTTTCGGTTGTGTATGGTAAACGTCATTGGTAGGTAGTATTATAGAATACTATTTTCACCATTTGCCATGCCTATCTATAGTATCATAAGACTGGTCGCTCTCTTATTCTAACAAACGATGCAATTCTTTATGTCCTGTACACTTTGAAATTAATGTTTTTATTTCTATTTTACAACCAGCTTGTGAACAGCTTGAACGAATCGAAACGAGAGTGTCTACTGATGCGTACTCATTATTTATATACAAACATTAAAAATTCACTTATTTATTAGTTACTATTTTTTTATTAATTTTATCAAATCAAAATTTTCTTGCAAAAAAATATTTCTGAACCATATTATTAAAATAAATTTATAAGCTTATCAATTTATTACCACATTTTGATAATTTTTAAAATAGCTTATCAAAAGTGAAATTTCTTACAGTTAAATTCCCCATCAGACTTTTATTAACATACTATTTAAAAAGGCAAACGTAAAGTGCTTTAATGTGTAAAATATAATAAAGACTAAAATGGAGTAAAATAAATATTTAAAAGTATTACCCACTACGTTTGAAATAATATATTCATAATGAGATGTTAAACTTAATAAAAATATGAAGTTGGTAGTTAGTGGTGGACAAAATCATAATGGGAAATCAATTATTTTTTATTTCTTTATTCAAATTTTGGATGATTCTAATAGTTCACCACTTATGCTGTGACATACTCTTAAGGTCATTTTAGATTAGACAATGTTTCGTGCAATATTTAGTCCAAGTTTTGGAACAATATTTGGAATAGATTTCTTGTGTGAAACATTGGCCAACAGTTTTAAGCTATTTTAGACTATTCCAATTTATTGAGCAATATTTAGTTCAAGATTCTGCGCAGCGATTTTTAATTTTAGACTTAACAATTTGAATTGTCCAATCTAAAATAACCTTAAAAGAGAAGTTAGCTACATAATGGTTGACAGGAGCAGAATTCTGTCGTCATCTTCTTTTTTAAAATCATGAAGAAGTATAGGTTATGCTAAGTAAGTAAAAGTCTGTAAAGCACACAAACTCATAATTCACTAATACTTATAAATCACAAATTAAAAAATACTACAACATAAGAAACTAAATTTCATATTTATATCTCTTAATTCGCCCACATGTCACGATTAGACGTATTCCTAGTCACTACCATTACTACAACCCTTTCTTATATGTACCTACTTCCTCATTAAATAAAAGACTAGCTGCACATGTTTCGCTCTGCTTTTTTTGTATTTGTTTTTCTCAATAATAAAAGCATTCTACTTTCATCTGCTTATATTCTGGCGTTAAGTATTTCTCTGTTTTAGATAGTATTTATGTTTTATAATAGTCATTCGATACAGTAAATAAACAATGGACGTTGCAATATAATAAGATCAGTTAAATGCGGTATGCGGAATAACTTTATTAACACGACAATAAAGTTTGTGAATATTACTATTCAATATTACTAGCTGCGAAGTTGATAATTATTGCTTCTTTCAGCCAACTGAAAAGTTGAATTTCTCTATTAGTGGTTGATAATTTTTTCTATTATTAACCTAGATCAATAATGGACAAATTCAAATATTTTCAGAATTCAGGGTTCAACAACAACTTGTACAACAGAATTTTGTATAGCCAGAAGATTGTCTTTAACATATTTGCAGCTTGAAATTACCTATCAAGATAAAATTATTTGAATAAAAATGCCATTAGTTTAAAATTCGCGCTCAACCAAAAATGACTGATGACAACGAGTACGTTCATAATATATCGAAAACTGACAGTGTACTTGTCAGTCAGACGACGAAGTAAACGCTTCTCGTTGTGCGTTTGTGAATTATTTCCAATGTTTGTCTTAAATTTGGCTATAACTCATTTAAAAACCAGGAGGAGTGATTTGAATTTAAGTTGGCAATTTTGTAGACCTCTGATTGGTCAGATTCAGCCCAGTTTCACACAACACTTTTTTTAAATATTGACATCAGCTGATAGTTTTCATTTTTGATAGTTCTGACAGATAAATAAATAAATATTGGATAAAAAACCAAAAATATTCTGAAGCAGTGGGTACATTATTAAGGGAATACTGAAGTAGAGGAACATTATATTATAGTGCAGAAAATATTGGTGGAATACCAGGACTTTTGAAAAATTGTGATGAGTGAATAAAAAATGTCGTCGAAGAACAAAAATGTTATCTGTGCTGGACAAAATTTTGCAATCTTCAAAGAAACGTTCAGGCTTTCTTGAAACAAATTAAATTTATCTGTGTCACCTTTTGACGTGTCAAATGTAGGTACTATTTATTTGTTATATACATATTTGGGAAGAAATCGTCAAAGTTCATCGGAAGAACATGCCATGGAAGTTATAAAACAATATAGAAAAGAATGGGTTTGGTAGAAAATACATTATTGGTTTTTGAAGTTAAAAAGAAGGAAGAAGGTATCTCAGAAGTATTTGAAAAGTGGTTTATTACACTTAATCCGGTTGGTAATGTTTAAATTAATACTGCATATTGCTCTACAATGCTATTAATTTTGTAGTATTGTTATTGCCAGAACATATATTATTATCAATTGTCATATTATTTTCAATTTAATTGTAATAAATATAATTAAAGTAACTTGACTATCTGTAATTCTCCACCATCAACAATGACCATAATTTGTTTGTTGTCGATGTGAATCTGAATCTTCTTATGTTTGAATAAGAAACGAAACAGGAAAAAGTCTTACATTTTGTTTAATGCGTACATCTGAAAAATATACTGCAGATCAGATAGTCCAGTAAATAAGGGTATCAACCTTGAGAATAGGTCGGGCCGGTGTCATTTTTTTTTAATTTGTAGGTATTGATGTGTACATTAACCTCTCAAAATCTCATATATGGCGGAATGACCGCAAGACCCTGAAAATCGCCCTGAAGAGCCCAAAAATCCATTTTCCCAACTATTTTGGTCCATATCTCCCAAAATATGGCACCTAGAGATTTCGGATTCGGACAGAAATGAAGATCAGATCAATGCCTACAAAAATGGTCCCTATCGTTTTCGTCGTCAATTTGGTGGTTTTCGAGATAACGGGCCACAAACGCGCGCCGTATTTTTTACATCTGACCTGGATCTCGGGAGGCGCTCTCAGCTCCTTAATTTCTAAGCGGATGGACAATTTTTCTAATTACTCGGGTAAAAATGCATATTTTTTTATGATTCAAAGTTCATTTGAAAGGAGAAATCTGCATCTATAATATCTTTTCACTGGTTTTTTTTTGTGCCTCCAGAATTTTGGGAATTCCCGCCAAAGCAAAATTTTGGTCGATATTTTGACCCCCCCTATGAATCTAGTTGTATTTTGTCTATAAAAAGTATTTTGACCGAATCCTTCCGAATAATGGGACTTTGAAGGGTTTCGAAGACACTCCGGGGGATTACATAAACATTTTCTCGCGCATTCCAATAAACCACGTGTTTTCGTCAGGGTGGTTTTTCCGGATTTTCGGAGTTTTCCGAAATTTTATGGAAAATCCCGGAATTTAGGGATAATGGATCCTTTTATCGGGTTCTGATACACCTCATTCGAAAGCTTATGTTCTCCCCTTGTGAACGGTACTTTTATTTCATTTCAACTCTTTTAGTTTTCCGGAAAATCTAGAGAATCTCTGCCCCCCTGAAAATCCAAGTTTTTTTTTTCATGATTACTTTCTTTTTGTGGTTTGAATTTTTGAGAGTGAAAATTACACCATATTGAAGAGGACATTCTGACCTTTCCGTCAATATATATATCAAGTACTTTCACGCGTGTATATCAAAACAATTTGTTTGAAAAGATGTGATTGTATCAGCTGATCAAGCATAGGGAGGGGCAGAAATTGGTGGAGGTGAAGATAGAGAGCTAGAGGAGCAAGAGGAAGAAACAGAAGGCATGGATGGAGAGGGGGTTGATGATGTCAGCCAGCAACATCCATCTGAGATAAATGTGTTGGAATGGTGATGGATAGATGTCTAATTGTTCATGTATGTTCCAATTCTCATATACTTTCAAAAATAAATCTTATTTTTCAAAAACTTTTTTGCCGAATTATTGAAAATGACTTGCCAAAAATTGGCAGATCCCTAGGCTACATTGCCGAAGACCTAAGAGCTCCAAGGATCAGGCCGAGAGTACAAAACAGCGTTCTCAACTCCAAAAATTTTCAGGAAACAGATAGTTATTGGGGGCACCTTCATTGCCGGGATAATTACGTGAGGAGGGAGAAAACTAGTGGCGCCATCTACGATTGACCCTCGAAGTTCAAAAAATCAAGATACGTGTATATCCAGTCCCCTTGGCTCACACATTGGCTGAGAAAATGCCGTATTTTTATTTTCCAAGCATGATAATTTTCGCGACCCCTTTTTTGCAATAAATATTGGGTTAGCGAAAAAAACCATGGGGACCATTTTTGTAGGTATTGAACTGCTTGTCATTTCTATCAAAACCGCAAATCTCTAAGTGCCATATTTTGGAAGATATCGGCCAAAAACATTTTGGGGCTCCAAGGGCCATTTTCCGGGCCTTGCGGGCATTTCTCCATATATGAGATTTTGAGAGGTGAATGTAGCCATCAATACCTGCAAATTAAAAAAAAATGGCATCGGCCCGACCTATTTTCAAGGTTTGGCCTTGTTCTGGACTACCGTTACTGGACTAAGAGGAGAAATCGACTGGTGACTGTCTTTTCTATCAAGGCATATATAATATATTTGGAACACGACTGTTGACTACGTTTTCGGAACACACCCTATAGTAACTAATCTGGTAACTTTTAGTGGTGTGAGTAAGGCTTTTCAAATTACTCCTCCTGGTTTTTAAATGAACTATAGTAGTAGAAAAAATTGTATATACACCATGGTTATGAAGACGTTTATAAGCCTCTCATCTTATTCCGCGAGGGGCTTTCTTATTCTGCTCGGGCCAAAGCTCCTCCCGAAATGATTTTGGTGCTTGATCAATAATAATAGTCTTCACCACCATGGTGTATAATATACTATTAATGTTCATCCGATAAATTTGAAGAATCCTTGAAGAAATATATACCTAAATTATGGTGGCGCAAAAAAACCAACTATTAGTTTTTTAGTTTCGTGTGTAAAAATGTCAGTTTTTGATGTTTTAAGAACCCACTTCAAAGGATAGCTCAAAAAAGAAATTTAAGAGGTCACCCCAAATTTTTTTAAATGTCAAAAGTTGTCAAGAATTGTATAATTTTATTTTATAAAGACCAACATAGATATAGACCAACAAAAATGAGTTTCTGAAAGTTTCACTTCACACTTTAAATTTTGAAAGGTCGTTCATAATTTTTTTTCAATTTATTAGAACATTGCTTTAGATTTCTTCCAGTGATTTTTCAATACTCATCCTAAAATTTCATAATTTTTTTAAATAATGAAATATCAAGAAAATAAAATTAATATAATACGTACCTACTTCAAACGAATAATAAATTAATGATAAATGTAGGTAAAGTTTTAACCTGTGAAAATGTACCATTTTTCTTGGAACTTCCCAAAAAGTTTATTTAAATATTGTTGAAATTTTGTAGTTGATTGAATAAAATTATGGAGGTGCAAAAAATTTATATTTTAAGAAGTATTTTGTTTGATTTTTAGTTTATCTCGTGGTGAATTTTTATTGATTATTTTACGAAAAAAAAATTCTGAAATCTTGAAATGAATTGAATATTAAAAGGTCGAAAGTAATGTGATAATTTAAAAGAAATTATGAGCGATCTTTCAAAAATTTTAATTTTGAACATAAGCTTTCAGAAACTAAGTTTTTTGGTCTATAAACAAGGAAGAATTAAAAAAAATAAAATATGCTATTTTAGACATTTTAAAATATTTTGCGCGACCTTTGAAACATTTTTTTGAGCTGTCCTTTGGAATGGGCGCTCAAAACATCAAAAACTGACATTTTTTCATACGAGACTAAAGAAAATTGTTTGTTTTTATCGCTACCCTAACCTCAATAAATAAAAACAAACAAATCAAGAATAAATGCAAAGTAAGTATGTATACTCTTTTTAAAGTCACAGTGATGAGGGAGATTTCTAATCCCATTGATGGCACTCTCTGACCAAAGCCGTACAAATATCTTTTATATATATTATTAGATATCCACGATAGACCATATCGAAATATCGATTCAAATGACATACTAATTAATACAATAAGTACAATAAAAGTTTACGAACCCCTCGTGCCACGCCACTGGCTTATTAGAATACGACAAAATTAATACTGTTGATGTGTTTTGAAGAGACAATAACCTACAAAAAATTTTGAGTTCGTACTTTCATCCCAGCTTCCCCCGATAAAATAAAATGTGTATTTCTTCTGCACCTTCTGCACAGCCTGTATCTCACAAACTAAGAAGATTAGCGAAACATTGTATTTGGGAATTTTGAAATATATATGTTAACAATTAGTTTATTATTTATATAATTTAATATTAATAATTATCTTTGAAGATTCCCTTACAAATAAACCTATATACAGGATAAATAATCTAGTCAACAAGTGCCTTTTTGGCCAACTTTTTTCAGCAGTCTCCGAAAATTATGATCGAGGTGTCATTCGATTCGGGATGGCATCTAGATGATTTTTGAAAAAAATGAAGTTCCGCAAACAAAAATTGCAAAAGTTATTAACAATTAACTAAAAAAAGGGGGTTTAGTTTTTTGGAAATATCTCAAAAACTAATGAAGATTTTTCAAATTAAAAAAATAAATTTGAAAAGAGGAGGAAATTTCATAAAAAAACCCCGACTCCCGGAACTGTAGGACCAATATTTATAATTTTCCCAGAGGGATGAAAATACAGCCGAAAACGGGTGTTCTGGCTTCCGTAAGCCACGC
>CAJUYH010002808.1:0-34562 GCA_910591685.1 Galerucella tenella
TAGATGACAAATTACAAGAATTTGGATTCAAGCCGTCAACGGCAGACTCATGCATCTACGTATCCTCCAAAGAGGGGGAGAGAATAATCATTGCAGTCTACGTAGATGATTTGATTATAGCTTATAAAAATGAAAAACCATTAAGAAAAATTAAGGAATATTTGATGGATTGCTTTGAAATGAGAGATCTTGGTGAATTAAGATATTGCCTTGGAATAGAGTTTATTAAAAAAGGCGACACAATACACATGAGTCAAAAAAATTATATTGAAGACACTCTAAACAAATTTAATATGAAAAATTGTAAAACTAATGCAACACCGATGGAATTAAATCTGAAGTTGGAAAAAGCAAACCAAGAAGAAAAATTGGACGTACCCTATCAGAATCTCATAGGTTCACTAATGTACCTATCAGTTGTTACTCGCCCTGACATAGCGTATGCAGTCAGTTATCTAAGCCAGTTCAACACCTGCTTTGGTACTGAACACTGGATGGCTGCGAAAAGAGTTTTAAGATACTTAAAGGGAACAAAAGATCTTAGCCTAGTTTTTGGAAAATCAATGGAAAATTCTATTATTGGGTATGCAGATGCAGACTGGGGATCATGCTCCATAGATAGAAGATCTTATACAGGATACTGTTTTACATTTGCTGGAGGAGCTATAAGTTGGGAAGCAAGAAAACAGAGAACAGTAGCATTGTCAACCGCTGAGGCTGAATATATGAGTCTGACTGAAGCTGCCAAGGAAGCCATGCATTTAAAAATGTTAGCGAACGACGTGCACATTTTTCATAAGAATATTTTACTTTTTAACGATAATCAAGTTGCACAAAATTTAGCAAGTAACCCAATAGTTTCATCTAAATCTAAACATATAGCAATTAAAGAACACTTCATAAGAGATGTTATTAGGAGAAACGAAATTGATTTAAGGTATTTACGCAGTGAAGAAATGGTCGCAGACTTACTTACCAAATCATTGGGTGAAAAACGATTGAAATATCTGCGAAGTTACCTTGGAATCAAATGATAAGTTAGTGAGGGGGAGTGTAGGAAATACTTGACTATTTAATCTACACTAACTCACATTCTAGTTGTTAGGGATTATTGTTTTGTTCATACATATATTGATAGAATGTATTAATGTCAAATAATATACTTGTCAGAATTTAATCAAATAAAAGTTGTAGAGAATACAATATATTGTGCGTCTAATCACAACAGGTTGCATTGTTACGATAATATTATGTTAGTCGAACTCTCCGACTATAACTATTAATTATGTCGGTTTCAACAATAGGTAACAAGTATAATACTATAAGGCAACATCTTCACTTCGTTGCTTAAGTTTCCAACTTACTGGCTCTACAGAAATTGAATTTGATTGATATTGTGTCGAAGAGAGTATGTATAGCAACGTTCTTCCTTGAGGCAATTTACTTCTATTCAATATTATGTTACAAGTTTGATAATTAGTACACACTTTATCCCGCTCTTTGTATGGGGTAAGATACAAATTACTGGGCGTATAAAATTGGAATGATTTCGAAGTTTAATCGACAGCTATTTGTTACAAGTTGATATTTCAAATTCCAGAGGATTCAAACAATACCTTACATAAAGTACAGAGGGACATACTAGTACAGTTTTTGGACAGAAATATTATTGGTTAGTTAGTTATTGTTAGTTAGATTTATCAGAGAAAACAGATTGTACCACCTTATTATTATTTATATACCTATAATTTTGGTAGCTGAAAACCTTATTGGCTAGTGCGACAATAAAGAACTTGAATGAAAAAATTAAAATTATTGGTTCGAAACAAAGACATTTTCAAAAGCCCTTTAAATGTTTCAAGGGATTCAAATAATAAAGTGGGGCAATACGAAAATAACCTATTATTATGAATATTGTTTATAAATTCCTTCTGTAAGTTCCTTGGGGCATTACTTATTCTTTTTTCTCTTATTTTTTTGGGAATCAAACCACAATAATGTTTTTTATTGTTTATTTCGACGTTTTGGTAGCTGGAAAAATGATTATTGCTATTCCGTAGTGAATAATTGATGATTCGAAAATGATAAATGTGAGGCTGTTTCCACCTCTTTCATGCACAACCGATAAATAGTTCTATGAATGTCCTCACGGTATCCTTATGGTACCGTGACCGGTGACTAATATATTGCATTCGTCACTCTTTCCGAAAGTTTTTTGATCAGATGCTTGATGTTTTCCTTCTTTAGCACTTCTAATAAAGGACTTTCCAAGTTTTCGGTACACTTTTCTGATATGTTCAGAGTGAATTTTCTCATTATTCTACAAATTAACCATTTTTTCATCCACTTATTGTACTTTCCATACACTCCTGTTTTCATTAAACATTTTTCAAATGAGCTTCCGCTTTTTTCACAAAATATTCCTCTTTATATCTACTTCACTTGCCTCAAAATATAAGATATAAAAAACATCTTCTACATCCAAGTTAAAGACATATTTCAATCTCTTTCGCAGCACCACTTCGAACTTCAGATCATTTCTAGTTACGGAATTAACTTTCTGAGTTTAACTATATTCGGGTTATTGTTACGAGAAAAGTTGAAGTAGGGAGTTTACAATGTTTAACATCGAATCTCAACAACTCCAACACACTGGAATCTAATTCACTTAACTTGTAATGAAGACTAGTTTTATTGAAGTTATTGATAAAGTCCTCGCCGGTGGTAGAATCTACTCAAATCCGTACCTTGGATAAAACAATGTTTGTTAATAATTGTAGAATGTTATTTTATCATCATAAAGTTTTCCCTGTCCGGGGGTATTTTATCATATTATTGTGGATTATAAGAGGGTACATTGACTCAATTGGCCATACCACACTGGGACTTATAAGATCTAGCTATGTCCATCAATTCTAATCTAGTTTGGCTGCGTTTAGCGCACTTGAAGACCATCGCACGCTCATGGTAGCATAAGTTCCAAGGCATGAGAGTCATAAGGGCAACAAATTGGCGGATGGAACGGCCAGAGAAGGAGGAGGAGAAGTCTATTCGTTGGACCGGAAACCTCCTTCGGCGTCGAAAGTATACAATAAATATGGCCACAAGGAAATGGGTGGCACAAAAATCTCTAGAATCGTAGGTAATCTCACCAGAACAGGGACAGGCGAGATAGTTCATTAGAGGACACTTGCCATCTTTCACGGAAGACCTAAAAAGCAAAGACAGGAAAGTTGTCAAAGCCGTAGTAGATATGTTGATAGGGCTTAATCACGTTTAGTTTTATTACTGCTTTGTTATTTATTCTATAAAGCTGTACCGGAAAGTTAATTTGAGAATTTTGTAAAATACAATTCTGAATAGCGTTTTTATTATATTTTCAACTCGAGAACTTCTGCTATTGAAAATATAAGCTGGAGGTGGAATGTGGAAAAACAAAATCAAACTAGATTAGAATTAATGGACATAGCTAGATCTCATAAGACCCAGTGTGGTATGGCCAATTAAGTCAATGAACCCTCTTGTAATCCACAATAATATGATAAAATACCCCCGGACAGGGAAAACTTTATGATGATAAAATAACATTCTACAATTATTAACAAACATTGTTTTATCCAAGGTACGGATTTGAGTAAATTCTACCACCGGCGAGGACTTTATCAATAACTTCAATAAAACTAGTCTTCATTACAAGTTAAGTGAATTAGATTCCAGTGTGTAGGAGTTGTTGATATTCGATGTTAAACATTGAAAATTCCCTACTTCAACTTTTCTCGTTACAATAACTCGAATATAGTTAAACTCAGAAAGTTAATTCCGTAACCAGAAATGATCTGAAGTTCGGAGTGGTGCTGCGAAAGAGATTGAAATATGTCTTTAACTTGGATGTAGAAGATGTTTTTTATCTCTTATTTTTTGAGGCAAGTCAAGTAGATATAAAGAGGAATATTTTGTGAAAAAAGCGAAAGCTCATTTGAAAAATGTTCAATGAAAACAGAAATGTATGAAATGTATGAAAAAATGGTTAATTTGATGAATAATGAGAAAATTCACTCTGAACATATCAGAAAATTGTAATGAAAACTTGAAAAAGTCCTTTATAAGAAGTGCTGAGGCAGGAAAACATCAAGCATCTGATCAAAATACTTTCGGAAAGAGTGACGAATGCAATATTCAATCTCATTAGGGGCTAGATATCACAGGATTAGTCACCGGTCACGGTACCATAAGGATACCATGACGAAATTCATAGAACTATCTGTCGGTTGTGCATGAAAAAGGTGGAATCAGCCTCACATTTATTATCTTCGAATCATCAATAATTATTCACTACGAAATAACAATATTCATTTTTCCAGATACCAAAACGTCGAAATAAAAAATAAAAAAACATTATTGTGGTTTGATTCCCAAGAAAATAAGAGAAAAAAGAATAAGTAATGCCCCAAGGAACTCACAGAAGATATTTAAAAACAATATTCATATTAATAAGTTATCTTCGTACTGCCCCACTTTGATATTTGATTCCCTTGAAACATTTATGGTATTTTCAAAATGTCTTTGTTTCGAACCAATAATTTCAATTTTTTTATCCAAGTTCTTTATTGTCGCTCTAGCCAATGAAGTTTCTAGCGACGATAATTATGGGTATATAAATAAAAATAAGGTGGTACAATCTGTTTTCTTTGATAAATCTAACTAACCAATAATATGTCTATCCAAAAACTGTACCAGTATGCCCTTCTGTACTTTATGTAAGGTATTGTTCGAATCCTCTGGAATTTGAAATATCAACTTGAAACAAATAGCTGTCGATGAAACTTCGAAATCATTCCAATTTCTTACGCCCAGTAATTTGTATCTTACCTCATACAAAGAGCGGGATAAAGTGTGTACTAATTATTAAAATTGTAACATAATATTGAATAGAAGTAAATT
Organism: Galerucella tenella; assembly: GCA_910591685.1. Classification (NCBI taxonomy): domain Eukaryota; kingdom Metazoa; phylum Arthropoda; class Insecta; order Coleoptera; family Chrysomelidae; genus Galerucella; species Galerucella tenella. The sequence goes on from CAJUYH010002808.1 coordinate 4,942, forward strand.
GCCTTGAGGAAGAACGTTGCTATACATACTCTCTTGTACACAATATCAATCAAATTTAATTTCTGTAGAGCCAGTAAGGGTGCCTTTAGCGCACTTGAAGACCATTGCACGTTTATGGTAGCATAAGTACCAAGGGTCTTAAGGGCAATAAATTGGCGGATGGAACGGCCAAAGAAGAAGGAGGAGAAGTCTATTCGTTGGACTGGAAACCTTCTCCGGCGTCGAAAGTAGACAATAAATATGGCCACAAGGAAATGGGTGGCACAAAAATCTCTAGAATGGTTGGTAATCTCACCAGAACTGGGACAGGCGAGATAGTTCATTAAAGGACACTTGCCATCTTTCACGGAAGACCTAAAAAGCAAAGACAGGAAAGTTGTCAAAGCCGTAGTAGATATGTTGATAGGGCTTAATCGCGTTTTGTTTTATTACTGCTTTGTTATTATTATTGAAAATAAAAGTATTTGAATGACTGAAAAGATGAATCCACATGGATCACGTCATGCCGCCACAATACTTGAGTTTAAACTGAAACTGACTGCCTTTCGTTGGCGCTATTTTGGAGGCAAATAGTCTGATTGGATCCGTGAGCATTGAGAGAGGTGCGGAGATTTGAAATTCGAACTAAAACTTTCGTCTTACTAATGAGTTAAGGTGAGTACATTTTAGGAATTTATAGGAAATTCCTACATAGCCTGCTGCTCAAGGGATTGTTTGTAATTCAAGACCGTTTTGGACTCCTCCTCTCTCAAGCTGCTCTAAGAGGTTGTCAACTACAACTATAAAGCTGCGACGGAAAGTTAATTTGGGAATTTTGTAAAATACAATTCTGAATAGCGTTCTTATTATATTTTCAACTCGAGAGCTTCTGCTATTGAAAATATAAGCTGGGGGTGCAATGTGAGAAACTTATTTTTATGTAGAAGGTAATTGAGGGTTTGTCCCTAAGCGGTAAGCGTTATTACTTCTTCAAAGTAGAAACAAATTATTGGATTGTAGAAATATTAACGAAAGTTTATTTCCAAAGTTATTTTGAAGTTTCACTGGAATTAAAAGCGTGTGGGCAGAAAGGAGTTTCAATTGACATTTTGATACGTTTTTGAACAAACAAAGGAATGGTGAGTGGTAAATTTATTTCCGGCTTATTCAAGAATAATTTGATTTGGTAGTACAGGTCGGAAATATTTGTAGAAAACAGTAATAACTCCACTGAATGGAGATTAATTAATTTCAAAACGCTACCAATATTCACTTGGAAATTTCCAATTTGAATCTCATTAAAAGTCTTATCAAAAACTTCCATATTATCCAATCCAAATGAAAAGATTTTCCATTCTGTTTGTTCATGTCGTTTATATTAATTTTCGAGGGTCGTATGAGAGCCACAACATCTGTATAGGTGATAAATTCTCTTTCATATACATTTTTAACAAGAAAATAATTTAACATTGAGTATAAAATTCGAATAGGGTATTTTTTGGATAAATACAGTTTCTAATTTCCAAATTACGCGTTAGAAAAGTGATGAAAAGAGATGTATAACATGCATTAACACCCTACCTCTACCCAAAAACCCAAATGACATCTCACTAGATCTTCAAAAAGTACCATGCCTACTTTCCTTCCCCTTCACTACATGTATACATATAGCTTGGAAAACCATTCAAAGAAATAGCTTTGAACATTTGTGACTTCCTCAGAACCATAGATCGTATGGACTTAAACATAAATGTAGGAGGTAAACAGGTTTCTGATTTTTTTGTTCACTAGATATAATGCCTCATGAACCCCTTCTTTGGAACATAGTCCTGGATACCGTGATTAATCACCTCAACAATAGTGGATTCTAAGCAATGACATAGTTACCCTTCAGACTGACAAATTTGTGAACACACTGCGATAGAGCGCAGGATGACTTAAATTAATAGAAACATGGTGCAAGGATCACCCTGGGCGACCCTGGGAAGCTGGCGTCAAAGGGATACTTGGCGATGACCAGGAAAAACTTACGTTTAACAGTAGAATTTCTGACTGGCCCCTGTCAACTCAGGAAACACCTCCATACTATGGAGCTAGTGGACACACCTCAATGCAGGATGTGTGAACAGGAAGATGAAACTGTCAGGCATGTCTTATGCGAGTGTCCGGAGTTATCGTCGATAAGACAGTGTGTGTGTTCGGTGAGTCTTGGCCTACACCCGCCGATATGGAGGAGATGTCTCCTAGTGACCCGTCCACCTTCCTGGGAAGGACAGAATGGACGATGACCTAGGAGGACAACCCCCCGGGAGGATGTACAATGGGTCTCATGTTGCCTGTGTGCTGTGAGCCTACACTCGCCTCCCTACTTTACAGATACAGATACAGAGTCCCTTATGAATTATAAACTTAACACATAACATAACTTTTACTTAAAATGTGGAAATAATAATAGAAGGTCCCGTTTTCGAAGTTCATTAAATAATGTTAATAGAAATGAAATTCCACTTAATATGGTTATAACCGTTGGAAACACCATACAGTCTTAATTCAATAAACCTTATAGTTAGTCAATTATTCGGAAGGTCCGTTCCAGGCTAATTTTCGGGATTTGATTCCATTAGCTGATCATGCCAACGTACCAACTATTAAATTATTAACTATCACAAACTGCTGATGGAATTTGAAATTGGACTGTTGAAACAGTAATTTACTTAGAAATAATAGAGATGACAATTCTTGATCAATTTATTTGGCTTTTGTATATTTTATTACTTATATATTTATCGTTACTTTTAAATTGGTTTCAGAATTTTGTGATTCGAAGCAGAATGCTGCCAGATAATAATCTAAAGTTTCTGGAATTGATAACGTGACATTATTTTCGTGTACATTTCCATGTTCTTAAAACTTTCAACTCTTTCCCTTAGTTATAACCTCAACGGAAAATTTCCGTCGGAAATCAATCTCCCAATTCAATTCACGGCACTTTCTCTTAAGGGGAATCTATCGGCAGCGATTTGACAAAATATCGAAGTATTTTTGGCAAAGAATTTTGAGGTAATGGATGTATTGAAAATTAAGGAAAAAATATATCATGTAGATTAATGTTGAACTTAGAGTTCTCATCGAATAAAAACTTTGAAATGCTTACCAAATTTTGTTGAATAAAATACTAATCATGAGGTAATTACACATATCAAGCAAAGTTTGAGCCCTTGTAAAGAATTAAATATGGATTAAATGGAAAAACTAATTGATAAGAAGTCGAATTTGAAGCTTTATGAATACTATATAAAAATCTCAGAATCCCTAAATTACTTATGACCGTACGATTCCTCATTGAAATTCGGTTGCTACCACTAAAATATCGGATAAAAATCCATCTCTCGCTTTCCTATCCTTCTATGACTGACATTGTCTCTCTGCTTCGGTAGTCGCGTGCCGTTCCATTGTTGATACAACGCTCGCCGGTCTCGGCGGTCTCCCAGTTCAGTACTGACGAAGCTTATAGAGTAGTACGTGAACCAAAATCCGCTTGGACCGCTTGGCTACCTACATGTTGCGGAGCTTTCATATTTCTAATAAAATTTTCGGTATGTGAACTTAAACGTGAGGACGTAGGGAAACAAAAAAATATACAAAGCATAATTGTGCAAGGTCGAATTTGGTAGATGCCTCTTAATAACTTGTCAAAACTTAACTCACGCCTTTCCTACTTAAATCTCGCATTTAAAAATTAATTCGCTAACAAATTTTAATAAAACAACACATCATTCAAGTGCGAACACGTTTTATTACTTCACCATCTGTTGAAGCTCTCACTGTATCTGTACCAACAAAATTAATAACAAGAAACTTTAACGAGACTGTAACGAGGAAGATATCTCATTATTAATGTCACGCAATTTATTTATATACCGAAAATTTTAAGTTCAAATCTCGCTATTCCATCTTCGCAAACAACCCAGGGAACGTACAAGGTGGAAATATATACCAAAAGTGTTTATGTTTCAGTGAGTCATACAAAAAAATTTTGGCGGTGTTTCCCAATATGTTATTAGAAATGTATAAATTAAAATATGTCGATCTTAAAACATATTGGCTGAGAGAAAATAGCTATTGGTGATTTCTTTGGAGAGTGCAGTTAGTAAGATCATGAAATATCCATAACAGTGCATCCAACTTTTATTTTGAGCACCTAGTTCACTAAAGACAACACCAAAGATATCCCAGTACCTTGATCCGGACGAGCCATACTTATCGGAAGAAGACAGATATTGTTATTATTTCATGGGTGAAGGTGCTAACTTATTAATGCTTGCCAGACCGTTGAAATGACTAGAGGAGTTGTCAGTCACTGATACCGTCTCCCAGCTTGGCCTCATAGCAATCGCTGAAGTTAGAGATGTAGTATATAGTAGCTGAGAACAAATATTGTAAAAGCTGGAGCACGAGTTGAAATTATATACCTACTTAGAAAGGATACAACTGAAACAAAATTGTTGTATAAAGTACAAACTAGATTAAAAGTAGAACTGTGGTATGACTGGAATGAATTCCCTAAGCAAAAGTGAGAGTTAAATCGGGATAATCGTTTAAATTTACGCTATCGCTTCCGCCAACAGTACACTACTTTTTATTTAACAATAGCAGCATATAGACTAGTCGAATTAGCTTATTTTTAAGCGAAAAAAAATTGTTAACAGGATGGGAATAATTGGAAATGGTAAATAGGCGTATAATAAACGTAAAAAAAATAAATGCGTGAGCAGGGGTGTTTCCAGATATATTTCGGGGGTGAAAAGGGGTGGAGTTTTGGATTATTGCGATTTACGGCGAAAGTTGACGTCGGAGAGAAGAGTGTTTGACAGAAAAACTGTAGATCATAAAAAGGTCTACAACTCTTGTGGGAATGATTTTTTCATATAACCCCAAAAACTCCGAGAAAAATGCGAAAAGCCGCTTTTATAGTTTTTTATTTTCCATTTACACAATGATAATTTTATTTGGATAAAACTTGGTGAAAGTATACCTTTTATGTCTGAATAATCCAAAAATATTTCCAGATCGAAATATCAAGAGACTTCAGACTTCACGTTTTTAGGCCCAAAAAAAATATTTTCCAAATTAAAATTCTCCTTTGGAAAATTGTCGTCATGTCGCCATATACAAGTTACCGTAAAAACCTGATTTCAGTTAAAACCCGAATTTCCTAGGAAAATCCAGTTTTAACTATCGCTCACAGTCAATTCTAGATCTCACTAGCTAGAAAAAGAATTAACAAATATTTTAAGTTAATTCTAGCTTTAACTAAATATTCTCTAGTTAAAACTAGTTTTCACTTAACCTGTCAGTAAAATCTGTGTAGCATATAACATTTCATTTTGAAGGAAGTCCTTTGGGTTTACATATATTCAAAATAATTAAACATAGATAGGTACGTCATATAGTATACTTTTCATAGTACATGAAAAAATACATGGAATGAGTTACATAAACGGGTGCGTTGGATAATCAAACGGGTCGGAAATCAAACAAACGTGAAATTCGAAAAAATTTAACAAATAATAACAAAATAAAAATTTCTCTCTACGTCCTTAAGTCAGCCCCATATAGTGGGAGCATGTTTCCTACTTATTCCCACATAGCTGACTATAATGACATTTGGAATTGCAGAGTTTGCCTTCTTTCTACAAAAGCATCTATAAGTGTTGCAGGTCTTTCTACAGACGCAACGTGCAAGCTCTTGGCCTTCTCCGAGGCCTTCTCCTAAAGCAGCATGACTAGCACTGGATCTCAAAGACAAATCAGCTAAGATTTTTTTTTAAATGTCAAATTCTGATCTGGAAAGAATAATCAATATAAAATATCTCCCTGATTCGAGAAATAAAAATGAACCTGCAGTACAATTTCTCCAGTATCCCATATTTAGTGCCAACTTTGTATAAACCATCTCCATTTTTTTCAAGAGCAACACCTATGATGTTCCTCAGGTATGCTTCTGACCTGTCGACATCCCGTATCGGGACTATTATATTGTCACCTTTTTCCTCGGGTGGATAAAAAGCGTAGGAAACTATTTTCATTTTTTTAGCTTGTTTTTTAACCTTCATGTGCCTATTGTCTAGCTAATGAAATTGATGTTTCTCGGTTAGATGACTACTTAGCTGGTAATAGTATTTTTCTAGTTTATATGCCTATTATTTATTATACGTTTCAGCAAACTCTAAACAGTGTTATTATCGTGAAATGAGAACATTTAGAAATAATTTAAACTATTCGACACAATGGACCAGAACCAGAGTAAAAAAAAGCTATAAATATTAAGCGGTTACAGAATGTAAAAGTACTACGATTAAAACACCTAACAAAACATTTATTTTCATTAATAAGGATGCAAAAAAAAACGGAATGGCAGAAAAGCATAAAAAGACTCAAAGCATTCACTGATAAGTCAACATACTTTGTTTGTGTATTTTTAGGATTTCATTTTTCTTCAGTCAGAATCGTTATAAATTACCTTATAAAATACGTTGTGAATCCATATTAAGAGGGTTATTGAAAACCACACGCTTGTATTAATCTAATTTTTTTTTAAATGCATAGATGATATTATTCTCATAGCTTGTGGTGTTATTAACGTTTAAAATTATTTGATAAAATAATGAATCAGTTCTTCACAAATTAAATTTTATTAAATAGGTACTGCTTTTTTCCAAAAAACAGGTGATATTTTTCAGTAAAACATCAACAAAACTGGCGTATATTATGTTTTAAATGAAATTATTTCATTTGATTCAAACTCCGGATCAGCTCTAACAAATATCGCTTCTTTTACCAGTGAGGTGCATGTGCATTTGAATCTGATGTAAATATTTGGAACTAATATTACCTGCTTCATCAAAATAAGTTTTTCTTGTTCTTTTCAACATTGGTGATTTAATTTCCACTACACATCCATCATAAATAGCATTTGGAGAAGCTCCTTTAATTGGGCAGTCTACACTTGATAAAATTGCAATTTGTTACTGAGTAACCTATAGCGTTATCTCCGTAACTTTATCCACCAGACCAGGAATAAAATAAAACATCTGGAATCACCCTGTATACCATTTGAGAGAGCATGTTTTTATGGAAATATTGACATTTTTAATTATTTTTGCCGGAAAACAGCCAAAAACGATATGTCACATAGTATAAAATTATAATTTAATAAACTCGTGTTTACGCGAGGCACGTTACAGTCAGAAGCGTAATGTTTGTGCACATAAACTTCCATAAGCGGTGACGTCAAAGTCTTCGCCCCGTTACGGTATGCTTGTTTAATTGGTTATATTAGGAGAACGACATATTCTATTGACATGAAATTTTCAGAATCATATTTTTATCCTTAGTACTCTGTTTTACGACAGTTGAACATGATTTAAAAATTTTAGTAAACGAGTCCATTCTGCAGTTTAACTAGTTAAATCTAGAATTGACTGTGAGCGATAGTTAAAACTAAATTTTGCTTGGAAATTCGGGTTTTAACTAAAATCAGGTTTTTACGGTAACAGACACTCTGCAAAATTCACTACTTTCATCATTTCATATCCACTGCTCTCAATTTCGGAAACATTTGAAAATAAAAAATAAAGGAGACTGCTCCCAAGCCTCCATTAATCTACGACTATTCTGCTTTCAATGCTTCTGTTCCTTTTCTCTATTTTGCTATACACACACACACACAGGCTAAGTAAAATTCAAGTACACGATTGTACTAGCTGGCGCAATGGAAAACTCAATTTCGAAAACCCTATACCTGCTCTGACATGTAAAATTAGCCCTTCCTTTGTTCTCGACTTCTCAGACACAAAGTTAAATAAGTATAGGTAACATTTAGACGTAATAATATAGTTTCCCAAAATGTACAAAGATGACGTTAGCAATAATATTTGAATAGGTTATATCGAAGCTGTTCCACTATCTATATATTGGAGACTCCTGACACGATTTCTATAAAAATCTTGTAGATATACCACCCTCTTTTACTTTGAAGTGTAATTCAATAGCCGTCGGGCCTATAGCCCGGGAAGTAGTTGTTGCTCCTTAGTTGAACGGTCACTATTTTTGACAAATATTTTTTTAAACTCATAAAGCGTTAGAAAAATTATAATTATTCGGCGATTGGTAACGCGCTCGATTAAATAAGACAATATTACTGTAATAATACTTCCAAAAATTACATTTTATTTCGCTACATCCTGTATGTCGTCACTATCAGAATGAATTGACGTTCCATGGAGGGTCGTGACCTATCTTCAGCAAATTTAAATTAATACCAATATAAAATATTAATATGGCGTACGTGTTAGTTTAGCAATGCATTTTAATTTGAAAATTCGTACCTAATTGTTGAATAATGTATAAGCTATTTTCGGATTGTAAAATCATAGCTTCAGTATAACGTTGAAAATGCCGTTTATTCAAATTTATTTCTGGCGGTAGCATGAAAATTGACAGCATTTATTTCAGCACATAAATAATTTAAATTGTGAGGAACTATTCGACGATGGAAATATGGATTGGAAAATTTAATGTTCAGCTATATTTTTAAATATAAATAATTAAATATATTCAATATTTATATATACCATCACTGTTGAATGTTGTTAGTTGACTAATTAAGCTCACTTTCCATGAATCGTTTCGTCAGCTTATGTGAGAGTATTATATTGAAAGTGACGATGATAAACCCAAATGTGGCGATTTACCATCTTGTTGAAACTATCAAATTAGATTATATTAGAAATCAAGTGGCTCTTTGTCCTATCAAACTGCGACAGTTGCACATCTATTGTGGTCCTCCCCATATTTAGAGCTTGATATCTATAGCTTTCTTCTTAGATTCGATAGCCCTCTCTGTCCTCGGTTTTTCTTCACCTAGTAAGTGAAACCGCACCCTTGCTAGGCTTTCGCATTCACAGAGTATGTGCTCCGCGGCTTCGTCTTCTTCCTGACAGAACCTACATAGGCTGTCATCTGCTAGGCCAATTGTGTGCATATGCTTCCCCAGCCTACAATGTTCGGTCAGCATTCTCACCATCATCCTCGTCGTTTCTGGCCCTATCATGACCTACGCTGCTCTCTACTTGCTAGTTCATTGGCTTTTTCATGCCTTTTATTCATTGGTGACCTGGTACCCAGGCTAGAGTCACTTTATTTATGGAACCATACTCTGCGGTCTAAAGTGCTGGCAGCGGGATTATCTGGAAAAAGCTAGTGCAAAAAACAATACTCCTACACTTATAGTGGAGTCAAAATAATTAGAATTATAATGAATATCCATTTCGAATGATATTATCAGCAGCAGTTTGGTGAAAAGTTAAAAGGATGAGCAATTAGTAAGTGAAAAAGTGTTAGAGAAGTTGATATATCAGATACTTATTCAAGACATCCTATTATTTCAATTAATAACTGCAAACGAGTGCTTTTAAGTCGGAGAAGATTAAAAAATTAGGTGAGGGATAGATTGAATATTCAAGACTCTCCTTTTCGGCAAACGTATCGGATATTTAAAGAATTCAGCACCAAAATTCTCAATTGCTATTCAAACACAAAGGAAACTTGATATTTCATCAAACAGAATGTATTAAAATAATTTGATATGCAAACTTTTCCAATTATTTCGATAAATTTCCCACTGCATTGGTCACAATGCAACATGTTTCTTGTAGTGTACACACATTATATTCCATATTGTTGCAGCAAGTTCGATCAATGAAAGCTAAATCTGAGACATGATAATCCAACTAGAAACGTCATAGGAGCACAAATTATTTTCATTTGTAACTCTCCAGTAAACCGGTAAAGTCGTTTCAAATCCGTTTTACCACTACCGAAAGGAAAAAGTAACCAATAACATTTCTCGAACGATATATTAATCTTCTCATTCCAAATCTGAATTCGTCGTGTAAAAGAAATAATAACATTTGTTCAATAGAAGCCTTTGTGAGCCGCTCTCAGATTTGATGGGGTGGTTAATTGAACTATTATAGATCTATTATTGTGGTCCTTTGAATCCAGAAGAAAATATTTTTTCAAGTTGCAAATCATCTTCGAAACTTTATTTTTCAAGTAGCTCCTTGTCAGTAACTTCTCCAAACATAAGAAATCCCACATACGCCAGGCAGTAGCACTGGTGGTCTTTCTTTTTAGGTGATAAAATCTACAGATGACTTCGTATATCAACCCCATTAGCTTGGCAGCATTCATACCATGACCACACATCGGTGGTGTTCGAATGTGTTTGAGGCACGTTCACCAACAGTCCTTCACCAACTAAATCCTCATGCAATCGAATGACCTCATCGCAGCTTGGCTGTATCTTGAAACTGTAGCTAAACGTTGTGTTTTTTTTCATTCCAATTTTTTCACGCAGGTGTGAAAATTTTGGTGATCAATTGAAATCATGCTCCTGCACCTACCTCCGTTCTCGAGATGTCGTTACACCAGAATGCTTAAGCCTTCATTGGTGCAACTTTCCTCCAGTCTTCCCTACCTGGTATGATTTCCCTATTTGGAAATTATTGTTCAAGCTATGACTGTTGCGTCAAAGAGTTTCCCTGCTAAGTAATCTGCTTTTAGCGTCCAAGGAAGAAAACGGTAGTCAGCATTGTTTGTTACAGATGAAACTCAATCAAGTTTTCGCAGTGGTGATTAGATTTCAACTAGAAGCTTAGGGGGAAAGCGATTGAGAAACGAGCTTATTTGAAAGCCAATGATCAGTTTTGTGGCAATAAGATATGTTTGTGAAGAGCAGAGTGTCATAAGCAAGTTTTGGGCTTGTAAGTAAATTGAATCACAGCTTCCGTAGTCCTGTATCCAGATGATGATCTTCTCTCTCCAAAATAAACCTAATTAAATTTTTTCTTTGGTGATTAGATTCTCAACTGATAGTTAATGAGGAAAGCGATTGAGAAACTAGCTAAATAGAAAGCCAATAGTCAGTTTTGTGTCAATAAAAGACATGCGTGTGTAGAGCAGTGTGATAAGCAAGCTTTGGGCTTGTTGGTGTTCCTTTGAATTGAGTCACAGCTGCCTTAGCCTTGTATTCAGATGACGATTTTCTCTCTCCGAGAGAAGCCTTATCAAATTTCTGTAGCGGTGATTGAATTCTCAAAACTAATAGTTAATGAGGAAAGCGATTGAGAAACTAGCTGATAATTAGAAAGCCAATTGGTAATAAAAGACTTGAATGTGAGAAGATTGTGTCAGAAGCAAGTTTAATCCATCGCGAATATGTTCTAAATCTTCAAATCGATAGATAATTCATTTGTGTGATAAAAGTTCATTATTTTCTTGTGCATCTCCCGTAAGTACACCGAGTCGAAAGGTTGTAAAAATGACGGTAATAAAGGTTTACAGTTCACAGTGACATAACAAGTTTTAAGACTCTTTATTACCCTTTTTTTTCTTATATTTATTTTTATAATCCTGTCGTTGACGACGTATTTTAATGAGGTGGAGGTATTTGAACGGAATTAGAAATATTAACGTGAGTTTAATTCTGAAGGTAAATTAAACTACAGCGAAGGGCAAAAGCATGAGAAGTTCACATTCACGTGACTACTATGTCAAAAAAGTGCTGGAGATTCCACAATAAAGCTCTGAAAATATCTAGCAAGGAAATTTACAGGATTCGACTCCGTTACAGGCTGCGAATTCTCCTTGATGTCTTATTGATTAGGAAAAGTTATCTGGAAGTGGAATTTTAGTTCAAGGGAAAGAAAAATCGACTAGATCTATACCAGAGAAGCTCAACGCCCTTAAAGAGAGGAAGAAGAAGAAAAAAAGAAAGAAAAATCGGTGTAACTTATAAAAATATACTAGTCTTCCAAACATCCGATACCTGATTCGATCCGCGAGGACACTGGCAACCAGTATATGCTTTTGTAGTTAATCTCTAGACTCTAGATCAAAATGGAATGTTGGATCTTCCGACAGCTCAATAGACTTAGACGGCAATATCGTGTTCAAAAGCTGTTACATAACGAAGGTTATGCTTACCATTATCCCACACTTGATTGAGCACACTCTTGTATAAAAACCTTTTGATGAACCAATCCCAGTAGATATGCCATGAGAAGTACTCTTCTCATTCACTAGTTATTTGGCAAAACCTAATAAGATGTCAATTGCAGGTTCTAGTCCAATAAAGTCATCAATGGCACCTTCGTTTGCAAAGAAGTCTTCCTTATCAATACCAGAATAGCTAGAGATCCAAACTAAAGACACTTTGATGAGTCCCATTGGGTTTTTTTATTGCCGTTGAAACCAATGTCGACGTTACACGACGTTTCACGCAACCAAGCCTGAGGGTGTCTTTGATCCTTCTATGTAGCAACAGCTCTCTGTCTGTGACAGTTTCTCTTCACGGAGTCTTCTCTATTTGGAAAAAAGGTCATTCTTGGAATACTGTGATTCTCAGTGTCCATCAGCAATTTGCTACGCTCCGTATTAGCATTTGGAATCATGCCAAATTATATACATTTATTCACAACACGAGGGTTGTCTTTTATACTTTGCATATCATCATCATGGAAGTTGAGTCCCAAGGGATTATGGTTAGCCCAACAGAGGTGTGTTTAATCCTATCGACAAGGTTGATCACTAATCTTATATCATTTACTATAATCCTTCATTTGTCCTGGCCTTTTTTGTTAGTTAGTTTTGTTAGTTCTCCATTTTCTTCACTATGCATTTTGTTTTTCAGTCTCTGATTTCCAATCTTCGTTTTGCTTCGTGGTCTTCCTCTTGTTTTTGTCTTTAATGGAACCCATGTTGTTATTCTTTTCTTATAATGTGTCTCATCCATTTCAGTCTCCTTGCTTTTATATACCAGACTATATTTTCTCTTCTCCATCTCATATGCTATGTTTGGTCCAAGTATTGTACTGAATATTTTCCTCTCTAGTATTTCCAGATCTACGTCTTATTTTTTTTGTTAGTGTTAGTGTGTTCATTTTTCGACTGACTGATGAGTCTACTTCGTGAAGCGCTATAACAGTACAATGTTTTGTAGTCTTAAACTTCAAAATATTATTGATTGTCTAGTTGTCATATTTTTTCGTTGTGTCAGATAGGGACCAAAAATTATTTTATTACTAGTTAATCTTGGAACGCTACCGAAACGTCGAAATAAAAAAAATAAGTAATGCCACAAGGAGCTTACAGAAGATATGAATATTTTTCTTAAAAAGGATGAAAAAATTATTGATAATCTTCCAACAATGTGAAACTTTTTGGCTTCTGTTAAAAAAAGTAAAAATCTATTTCTTCATTTTTTTCCTGAATCCATAAAGAAAACAAAACAGACTTTAAATTAAGCCACAGCCCGACGTATTTTTTCAATGTAAATTATTCATGAGCCCATAATTCCTATAAAACTCGCGAGGTCCACGTTACTGCACATAATCACATAGCAACAGCGCTGTCAAACGAATTATTTCAGAATTATAATCTCATTTGAATACTCTGTGCAGGTATTCTGTAGTTTGATTCTGTTTAAAAAATACATACAGATTATTATTCTATATTGTGATGAAATACAACTGAATTTCCATTTTCCCTTCACGAAAACGCTTCGTATACTGTTACAATTAAATCTATAAACTGAACAAAAGCAGACCTCGATATTGAGGATCATTTCCAACAGCATGATTTCCATCCAACGGAAATTTGTACAAATTATTTTAATTGCCAAAGCAAGCGGAAGCCCCTCGAAATATGTTACCTCCAGGGCAATAAGTCTCTTACCCTTTCCGTCAAAATTATTCGAAAAGGTTTTCCTTGCAAAAACACTACGCAGGACTTCAAATTTTTGTACAGGGCTATTCATTATATTAATATTTACTCGACATTCATCTTTGTAATTATTTGAAGTACGGAAATAAGGTTAATACAAAAATTTTAAGAGGTCCACTGATATTTCTGGAAGTTTATCCAAAAATATCACAGGGTGAAGATGAATTAAACAAATTTTCAATGTAAAAATATTGTCCATGAGGTCCATGAATGTCTCAAGTGTTACTTTGTGGTAATTACTGTCATATAAGGATGTTTCTGATTGCCGCTGTAGTCTGTATTGATGAAAACATTAGAAGAGGTTGAAGCTATCAGTAATACAAAAGCTGGGTCTAGACTGATAAATATCTGTAGAGAATATCGACTGGTAAGACACAACAAAGTGTCTGTAATATGGCTGCCAGTACATGAGGGGATTGCAGGTGATGAAATGGCGGATCAGTTAGCTTGAGAAGGCTCTAAAAGAGCCTTAATGGGTCTGGAACCATTTGGTGGAATTGCATGAGAGGGGGAATCTGGAACTGTCTAAAGATAGGGAACACCTACTCAAATGGAGGTCGACACAAGGGCACTTCCATACAAAGAGTTTACTGATCAAGAATCTCCACCAGGTTATTGAATCTGGGTAAAAGACATTTGGAGACAGTTAACGACCTAAAGACTGGACACTACACATTAAAAACAACTGCAAAAAGTGGAAAAATTTAGTGAACCTTTGCGCAAGAAATGTGAACTCTATGATAAAATACCTACTCACATATTCTGCTTCTGGGGGAACTTAGGAGGACTCAGATGGAAGCACTTTGGAGAGGAAATTGATCCAACCGTTTGGTAGTTCAGTATGAATCGGATTGCAGTATCATCTACCAGGACCAAATGTCAATCTAAACCTCCCTGGAACTCACTTAAACACAAACAAAATATAATCAAAATCGTTGTAACCATATACAAAATGTCCTATTAAGAAGAATTGGCTGAAATTCTGTTTCTGGTTAATATTTTGAAGACCACATTCGTCCTCTGCTAACTTTTGTAGATTATTTCCACCCAATTTATAAAAATAACCCTGTAAAATCCAACATTTTTGTAACTCACATTCAACAGATTTTTATAACGAATAACACCAACCAAGGGTGAGTTCGTAGTTGAGACTTTTTTTTGTTTTTCCTGTTAATAAGCATAATTGAGTTGATGTAATGACCTTAGATCACGATAGAAGGACATTTAAAAGTGGTGTGTCGTATATCACCACAACTTGTCACACGTAAGACATTATTATATGTATTTTTTCACAAAACATCACGTATAATGACATAATTAGGATTGGAATTTATGATATAATCACTTTGTGCGGTAAATCATTATTTTAGTGATAATGATAATGAAGAAGAAAAGGCCTTTAGGGGGGTTTGAATAAAATACAATTCAAACTACTCATGTACAAAGCAAAAGCATAAGCCACAGTGTAATTTGACACTTCGACCATTCCAAAATGACGTCACTGACAGGTCGGCCATATTGCTGTGGGTCCTGATGTCATATACTATTTAGTTTTCATTTTTAACTGATAAACTGAGAAGTTCTCCAAATTATCCAAAATGCCATCGTTTTGTATTGTTTATTAGTGTAGAATGTGGTAAGCATGAGTATTAGCTAAGCGAGTGACTATTTAACTGAACTCTCCGTGCATGTGAATATGTTGCTTTTGAATTACATATTTCCTCTGTATATCACATTGATATTGTTCTACAAAGTCTGTATGACAACCAGCTGACGAAGCACACAAACTTCAACTCTAACTGGTCGGGGGATCCAGCCCAATATGGCCGACCTGCAAAAGTCGAGTATTCTGAAATAGTTTATTGTCAATTGGTTTGAAAAGTTCTGAACACGATCCTTTCGGAACACACTCCAAATCTAGTAACTTTTAGTATTGTGATTGAAAAGGCTCCTACAGCTTAACAAAAAAGGTATATAGTATATACAAAGGCTTTCTTTGTGTGCGTCATCGTTTGTGACGTATAATCGGGGTTTGGGTTTGTCGTTTATTTTATTTGCTATTTTGACATGAAGCTAACCTTAAATTTGATTAATAAAATCGTCAGGATCGTATTGGGCCAAATTCGGAATGGCTATGAAATCAATAATCACCAGCTTTTTTTTCTAACGGAAAATAGTTAAGAACTTCCAAAATGCTGATCTTTTTCCGTGTATCTAAGCATATTTTTGTATTATTGAGGTAAATATAACAATAAAATTAATATTAAATTTTCATAAATAATAATTGACCGTAAACAACAAAGTACAGACCTGGCAAGAACTGTCAGTGGGACATGAAAAAGATGTAAGACACATTGTCTATACGAAAGATAAGTCTGCATCCTATTTTGGATAATTGATGACGCACAACAAGAAAGTTATTTTATGAACTTTAATAACATAATTATTGTAAACGCAGATTTAGTCCGTATCAAATGCATATTCTTTCAATCTGTACCAACAAACTAGAACATCCGCATTAACCAAAACCTTGTGTACTTACATCTACAAATATTGGATTATATCTAACATGCCAAGTTAAACAACTATCCCACGTTGATTTATTATGTTGGCTAATAATCCGCTACTGATTAATAACACGAAATCAATATGTCTGCAATTAATATACTTACCCAGCAATGTTCGAAATGGTTGCCAACTTTACCAGTAATAATGTTGGCTGAATCCATTAAGGGTATTCGGCATTAGGGGCCAGTATTTGTGGAATGGATATTTCACTGAAACCATCGTGACAAGTAGAATTTATGGAAATTGACGTTTGTGTCAGAAAGATGGATTCCGGTATGTAATAAGGGGGTTGTAGGGCGTTCATTGAGAAAAATCAACACAAAAAGCGAGAAATCTTCGATTTTCAACAGTCTCATTTCGTTTACAATCAGTTTTATATTGAAATTTATATATAGAAACTGTTCGTAAAAATAATCACTCCTATATTCGATTGCCATGTTGCAAAACATGGCTCATCTGTGGATGGATGGATGGATCGATTATACGCGCAGGCATTAACTTCACACGGTTCTGTATCTGTAGAGTAGGGAGGGTGAATGTGTAGGCTCACAGCACTCAGGCCACATGTGACCCATTGTACATCCTCCTGAGGAGTTGTCCTAGGTCATTGTCCATCCTCTCCTTCTCAGGAAGGTGGACAGGTCACTAAGAGACATCTCCTCTATATTGGCAGGTGTAGGCCAAGACTCACCGAACACACAGTCTCTTATTGACGATAACTCCGGACACTCGCATAAGACATGTGAAACGTTAACTTTGTTAGTTAACATTTCAGAAAATAAAAATGTGCAATAATGACTTCAGAATTTTGATTTTTGGTGGAATAGTCTATATATATTATCTAAAAATATTTAATTCAAATATTTAATAAATTATTTAACTTTTGTGATTTGTGGTGGAATGAACTAGTAGACCAAAAATCAATATTCAAGAGGTATTTTACCGCGAAATTTAAAATTTCGAATGTCCTTTAAATAAGAATGAGGAAGGTCCCGGCGTGGCTTCTCTCATCGTTTGTCGACGATACAACTGTGCAGTAATCCACGTGAAACTTAGTTTGTTGAAATTAAAATCCTTCCTGCTTTTGATACTTGAGTATCTGGATTACTGGTACGTTTTTTTTCTATTTGCTAATTTCACATTTTAATATTTTTTTTCTAAATCACTAATTTTCTAAAAATATTTTCTTACAAAATGGCTACCCATTTTGAGTGTCACATTTCCTCTCCTATCCAGCCAAGGATATTTTTAAATAGTATGAAATTGTTTTTTTTGAATAATTCAGATATTTGTCCAGGATGAATCCTTAAGTTCAATCAGTAAATTGTAATTTTTTGCACTGGACAGATATTCTTGTTAGCTTCATATTTTTTTGTAACCTTTTTTTTATATACCGGTATGTTTTATAGCACTGTTTCTGGGGCACAGAACCTAGAAGGCTGGTAGTACATGAAAAAACAGTACCTAAATAAATATCATTACCTGGAAAACCAACAGTACCTGGAAAACTAGCAGTGCCTGGTAGACAAAAAGTTTTTTTTAAACCTGCCAGAAGCGGTTTCACGGTGAAACCACATTAAGTCAATAGTGGAAGACCACAGTCCCAGGCTAAGTTGCAGATTTCTCCAGCTGTACTGGATACTATCTCCATCATCTTCATATTCAAAAGTAGTCTATACTCTAAGTATTTTTTTTTTAATTATATCATACTAACCTATTTTGTTTGTAATTGATGAAATTTAATATATACATTATTTCACTTCTTTAGTTTTATTTACTATACAGAAACATATTTTTTCATTTTTCTCTTAACAGATTAAAGTTAGCTAACTCTTAAATTTGATTTTGTTTCTAATTTTCTTTTAGGAAAGAAAATTAGTGGCGCCCTAAAATTGCCTTCTCTTTTCTTTTCTAATTTTTTTGTTTAACATCAATAAGTAACTAAGTCCTGCGAACTGGCCTAGTTGCTACCAAATTTAAGTGGTTAGTTAGGCAAGAACCTACAATACAACCTAAAATCATTTTTTTTTTGTTAATTTTAAAAATCTAGTTTCTCATCATCTCCAAACTTTAAACTTTAATTGTTTCATTAGCGCCCAATAGGTATTGTTTCATTGGTGCTCAAACATGAGGGTTTCACATGCCTGACAGTTTCATCTTCCTGTTCACACATCCTGCATAGAGGTGTGTCCACTAGCCCTATAGTATGGAGGTTTCCTTAGTAGACAGTGACCAGTCAGAAATCCTTCTGTTAAACGTAGGTTTTTCCTGGTCATCGCCAAATATTTCTTCGGCGCCAGCTTCTCAGGGTCGCCCAGGGTGATCCTAACAAGACTGCATCCTTTGATTCCATCCCACCTCTTAAGGAATTGAGCAAGGGTGTAACGTTTGGCTAGTTCCACAATTGTCGAAGTCGTTAGGCCGTAGGTGTCACTGGGTCTTGGAATTTTTAGTCCAGCGGATTCCCTGGCTAAAGAATCAGCAATGCGATTTCCTTTACTCCTGTCGTGCCCCTTAACCCACCTCAGGATAATATTGTTATCTGCCGAGGCGTCAGCTAAATCTTGGTGGCACTCTAGTACTAGCCGCGATATAACACGTTACCTCACACGGTTACATGTCTATATAAAATAACTGCCGGGTTGGAACGGTTTTGATATTGCATTTCGTAGGATCAGATCAGTAGGATTGATTAGAATATAATAATATATGGACCTATTTTGTGAAATAATATTTTTAAGAGATGTATCAGCCCAATTTACAACATTAACTAATTAAGTTGGTATCTACTTGAAATTAAGTTCTCACCTAAATAATTTTCATCCTTAACTCTTTTGATGGAAGTCAATTCCAAATCATCTTCACTGCTAGGCAGAGACGTAGAGCTGTATTGTGTGATGAGTTTAAGAGGTCAAGATATGTTTTGGAAGCTGACATATTATATAATGTAGCAAGCATAATCTAGTTTGGAGCGTATAATCAATCTATATACTTGATGGAGGTAATTTTCGTCTGCACCACAATGGAAATGTGAGAGTTTTTTGAACATGTTGAGCCTATTACTAATTTCAATAGATGTTGTTTCCAGGTAAGTCGTGAGTCATACGTTATACCGAGTATTTTGCAGTGACTAACTAAGTAAGGAATTGAGAATCCCACTGTACAACTATAGTTGTGATTGAAAAAAATATATCAAAAAAGTTTTTTTTCCCAACTTTCTGTTACATTTTCGGAAGGAATCCGATATTTAAATCATTGGGAATTATTAATTTGATATATTTTCGGCTGGATCCTCTTAATTCGGCCAAGTTGGTCATTACCACAAAGCTGAGCTTACCGCGATTTCAGTGACAATTAGATCCGCTACCCATCCTATGAGGATTAAAATTACCCAGGATGTGTCAGGACCTTCACAATCCTGGATTACCCTTTTTCTGTCTTTCTTGAACGACGTTCCGAATTAGTCCCAGTGAATGAATTTCGTATCAAGAGGATGAACACGGAATTGTTCAATAAATTTGAAGTTGAGTCGGATGTTGGAAATATTCAAATTTACCGTACATCATTCCTTTTTTATTTTTAAGTAATTAAGTTCTCGTAAAAGTTGTCTACCCCCATTATTCCAAGAATTCTGCATCATTTATAGTTTTCCTAATTTTTTTCATTTTTTTGATAATAAAGAATAATTACACTTTAAAACTGTCTTGAGCTTTATACTTGCTTTTGCTTCATATGTTTTTTGATTCGATTGCTTCAATTTGTCCCTACTTTTAACCAACACAAATTTTAAGAAAATTCTGATATTCCACTTCCAGATAAAATGTGATTCCAATACTGAGAGAATAAACTTAATTTTCATGGAAAATTATATAATTCCATGGACAAAGCGACATAATTTGAAAAGAGATAAAATTTAAAAATATTTAACTCAGAACAGTATGAAGAAAAATCTTTGGTGGAATGAAGCTTTTTAAACAAGCCCTGAAAAGATGAAAAATAGTATATTTATTTATTTATTTATTTTATTACAGAAGCAAACAGGTTTCCCTTATTCTATTCAACTGTGGTTACAAATTATAACTTAATACAACGCATGCATATTGCTTATGAGACAAAAACGACTGAAGGTACACACAAGACTAATTCTCTAATATTAAATCTGCAATAGATATTTTAAATTGACTCAGAGTAATTTCTCGCAGTCCAGTGTCTAGATTATCACTTAAGCTATTGTATAGCTGACATTTTATCTAGCGAGTTTATTGAAGGTGTTAAGAATAAATAATTCCTAGGACGGTTTCGATGATAGGGTACGTAGAAATTCAATTGACTGAGGAGATCAGCTGAGCCTATTAAATTGTTGCACAGCTTATAAAGAAAAATTAATTCTCGACGTTTTCTCCTGCATACTAATTTATCAATACTAAACTCTGACCTTAATGGATCACAAGACTTATATTTAGGAGACATTTTGTGTTTTTTAAAATAGATATATTTCACAAACTTAATTTGTATGGCTTCAATTTGGCGACTCAAGCTTAAATTAATAAGTGAATTCCAAATAATGCTACCAAACTCCAACTTGCTTCTTACAAGCGAGTTATATATACTTATAATTGACTTAATATTAGTAAAAGCATAGGCAGTACGTTTTATAAACCCAAGTAATTTATATGATTGAGAAACAGTGTTAAGTATATGTGATTTAAAGCTAAACTTACCAGTGAATAAAATACCTAGGTCCGTTATTTCGTTTACTCTCATTAATTGAGTATTCCCCTTTGCATAATAAAAATATCTGGGGTTTTTTTGGCGACTGAATGTTAAAACAACACATTCGCTAGTGTTAAAAGGTAATTTATTAGTTAGCGACCAATTATATATTTTATCTATGTCGTACTGTAATTGAAGATGATCATTTAAGTTATTCACTTTTGTATAAATTTTTAAATCGTCCGCAAACAATAAACACTCAGATGTAATTAAGGAAGGCACTTCGTTTAGAAAAATCAAAAAAAGTAACGGTCCTAGATTAGATCCCTGTGGTATACCAGATTCCACCATAAATGCCTCAGATTTCTCACCCATGAAAGATCCATATTGCCACCTATCACTAAGATAAGTTGCATGAAGTTTTAGTGAAGGATAGCTCATTCCCAGTGAATTTAACTTCCTTAAAAGTATATCATGGTTTACTTTATCAAAAGCTTTGGCGAAATCTGTATGTACCACATCAACCTGTTTCCCTTTATCCTGTGATTCAAGTACATAATTGGAGAACGTTAGCAGATTTGTTTCAATAGACCTTTTATTACAGAAGCCATGCTGTTGATTACATAATATAGTTTGAAAATGCGAATATAATTTATCATATAATTTATATTCAAAAATTTTAGAGCTACAGTTTGCTATTGCAATCGGCCTGTAATTACTGAACTCGTCCCTAGGGCCTTTTTTATGTATCGGAGTTACCTTTGTGATCCTAAACGCCTTTGGAAAGTAGTTATTGTTAAGTGATTTTTGTAACAAAATTATGAGGGGTATGTATGATAATCACGACAGGCTTTAAATATATATCCCGGAATGCCATCAGGTCCAGCTGTGCAACAAGTGGGGAAAGTTCAACTTTTCTCACGAGTGTGGAAGTTTGTGGAACGAATCCGAAGGGCGAGGGACGCAAACACACGAGTGAGAAAAGTACTTTCCCCACATGTTGCACACTATACTCTTTCTACAACTGCACAAATTTAAAGAATACAAGTAAAGTAACTACGGCTAGTAAAACAAAAATAACACTGAAAGTATCCCATCTCTGAACTGTTGAATAATTTCATTCAAAATCATAGTTGATGGTGAAATTTGTACAATTTTGTATGGTTAAACCCGGATCGTCTTTTCTTTTCATTAAATTCTCTGTTATTAGAAACTACCTTTTCGAATTTAAAAACTTCCAATAAAATCTGACAGTTTTGTGATAACTGAGTAGGTATTTGAAGGTATTTGAAGTTTTTGTCGATTTCATTTGATTCTCCATATTATAAATGTATGTGGCGTGGGCAAAGTGCCGTGAGAAAAAATCTTTCTCACGGCTTAGGCAAAGTGACACTTTGTAGTTTCGTAAATTGTGGAAAAAGAACTATTTTCCATAGCAGTCGTAGAAAAACAAACTTTAAATTGAACCAAACCAATTAATTAAGTACATGCATTACACAATTTATTAAGATATGAAAGCTTGTCGCGGGATTTGCATATTTTATAAGAAACATTTTCTTCCATAGAGTTACTGATAATAAGTTTGTCAGATGAGACTAGTTAGTACACAGGTAAATCTCGCGAAAAACTTTTATATCATTTAATAAATTGTGTAATACATGTACTTGATTAATTCGTTTGATTTAATTTAATTAAATTGTGTATTTCATGTAATACTTTATTAATTAGTTTGATTTAATTTGAACATTATTTTTTTCCATTCAGGGTATTTGAATAAAAGCTTGTTTAATCAATTCAATTCAATTAAATAACTTTTCATATACAGGGTGTTTATGAGTTCATGCGACAAAGTTTGGGAGATGATTGCTCATATGGAATTAAGATGAGTCTTTCCTATAGAAAAATCTCCTCAGCTTACTTCTTTCCGAGATATCACCCTTATAAGGTGGTGAATAAAATTGTGTTTTAATTTTTTTTTCTATACCTAATTCCACTTAAGCTAGAAACTTGAAATTCTATAATTTTCGTGCATTAATTATAATTCCTATTACATTTTACATCTTTACTGTTTTCCACTCAATTTATTGAAAAAATTGTAAATCATGGTGCTTTTTTTCTCTGCAGCTATTGGTTCTGGGAGGAAAATTTAGGGACAAAAAATTTTATTAAATGAATGAAGGATCTTGCGTTAAGTTTTTTGTTCTATATGACTTCATCTCGTGAAAAGTGTCGATTTAAAATAAAGTGAGGGCTGTTAATATCACCCCCTTATAATGTTACAGAGATATCGAAAAATTCTTTTGCGAGCGCACAAAATTAAAGAATTTCAAGTTTCTAGCTCAACTGGAATTTTAGAAAAAAAATAAAAACTCAATTTAAGTCACCAACTTATAAGGGGAAAGGGGTGAGCTGAGAATATTTTGTTATGGTGAAGACCCATCTTGATTTCATACGAGCAATCACATCCTGAATTTCTTCGCATGAATTCAGAAGCACCCTGTATAAGTCGGTGCATTTTATTCAATGCGTCATTGTTACATTACCTGTTAATTTAGCAAAGTCTGATTCTTCAATAATCAAACCTTTTAACAATTCGACTTTAGATGAACAAACTAATATCTTCCCACTTTCTCATTGAAAGCAAATCTCCCACGCATATGTATAAAGTAGATACTCACTCCATTTTTCAATAAAACATTCTAAAATTTCAGAATAATTTGATAGCTTACGTTTTTGAAAAGCCGCAAGACTGTAAAACCCCACACATCCGTTTTTTTACCTCTCGTCTTTCGACTGTCAAGAATGTTTATGTATAAGAAAATAAATGAACTCACATTTTCATCCCTCCTAAGTTATGTTTCGTCTCGTATCTTTTTATTAGGGGTATTTATCACCACATAATGTGAGTTGTGAAAAATATTCCAAGTGTAAGCTCTGACGCTTTTCCCCGTTGATTTGTTAGTCCCGTTGTAATTTGATTGCCCACCGGAGAGATACATTCGAAGTCACTTTTTTTTTCTATTTCGATTTTATTCGGTGTAATCTCTTAAACACAATCGGACTCGGTATAAAAGTAGATTGGAGCATCGGACGACATAAATCTTGATATCAGATCCGACAATACGGAAAATCTTCAACCACTATAGGGCTATTCACTAAGCAAAGTTGTTATGGATAGCAACTGTAAATTGTCGTTATGTTCAAGGTCAGTTGCTGAACGCGAAATTGGTATTCACTATTGAAGTGAAGTCGCTATAAGAGTTGCTATGCATAATGACAAGTGGCTATGAGAAGTGGTTCACTGGCAACTGCTCCAGAGGAGTTGTTAACGAAAACTACTTGCGTCAGACACTTATTGGAATGTTTTTATTTATTTATTCTATATTCTATATGCATGTGCTGCTTTGCAAAATATATGTATCAAAGCTAATACACATGGATGATTTAGGGCCACTGGCCCGGATGATGAAGAGAATATAAACATTTCAGACCCAATTCAGAGACAAGAAAATGTGAACATTTTAGCTTTAGGTAGTAGAACAAGAAGAACTTTAGTTGACCTTTTTGTGTAATTTTCTCTGTTATAGAGAAGTATAATTTCTGGTCATTTTTTATAAATCCTACTGTACGTGTCTTAATAAGAATTCATCATATCTTTTCAATACAGCTACAAATTTCATTTATTTTGTCTTTAAATTATTTTAATTCGTTTTTCAAAAGGATTTTGATCGTAAACTATATATTTGAATTTAGCTTAACCGAAAAAATAAACAATCACAAAGATATTTGAAGTTTATAATTATTTACTCTGTCAAAGTAAAGAAACGACTAGACCTATTTTGCGCACATTAGAACTATTTTGCGGCGCTGTCACGTCCATTTTCACGTTTGGGTCTTGAAGGTTGTTATCATAACAACAGTTGCCAACCGTGTATTAGAGAATACCAAAATTTAGAAAGTGGTTACTAAAGTCATTATCGAAAGTTGTTAGTAAAGTTGCTATGCTTAACAACTGCGATAACCACTTTACTTACAGAATAGCCCTGAATATTTCAGCTATTTCCAGCTAATAGAGGGCACGACAGTATCAAGAAAGAATTTTAACAGAAAATGGGCCTTTTCAGTGATTTTTATATTTTTTGGAACTGGATTACTACCCTGAAAAAAATTCAACAGGGAGGAAAACAAGCGCGCGATTTAAACATGATGTCACTCTTTCCTCCTTCTTGACGTCAAAGAGCCTACGACCTTGAATAAGACACACCGTTCGGTTATTTCCGTGAGATTATTAAGGTTTGCTTGGGGTAGGGGCACTCTGAGCGCGCGAGGGTGCTGCCACCTTGAGAATCCCGTCGGTACTGAAATTGCTGATATAATGATAACCAAAATGAGAACTGTACCGCCGTTAGTGGTAGTTGCAGATAATTCCACATATTTTAGCGCTGATATCGTAAGCTAACAACTGCAGACCAACGTTTTACGAGTGTGTCTTGAGCTAGACCCACTATACACGGACCGCTACAAAAGCTATAGGGAAGAATTTTGGAGTGGGCGACATCTACTATTAATCGTTAGAAGTACTCGAGGTGTGAACAACAAACTAACCTATATGTATTTATATGGGTGAAGTGTGAGATTTTTATAAAATTTTAAGTCATTTAGGTTGAAATTGATATATTAAGACGTTATTTCATAAACTATAACTGTGTTAAATAAACTTCAAATCTAAAAATGCAGCTGATTGGAAGAGGTAATAATGAGATAAGATCACGCAAAATGTGCTCAGTTCCTCAATGCTCATAATATGGTACTTCGGATATTGCTCTACATAAATTCCCTTTGAGTCCCAAGGCAGCTAAAAAATGGCAGATAATCCTGAAGATAGGGAAGCCTATCTCAAAGTATATGTTTGTTTGCAGCAAGCACTTTCTGAAAGATGATTTTTTGTGTGGTAAGTTCAACAATTTTCCATGTACCTAACTGTAATTTTTACTATCAAATTCTCTCCAGTTTGATTTATATTTTTTTATCATTCAATAGATAGTTACCTTGACAACACAGAGGAAGCGTTTGAAAAATGGATCCTTTCCTAGCCAGAACCTTCCAGTGACTAATTATCAACATAAAAAAAATTAAGGATAGAAGTGCGGCCGACATTGGTAAAGAAGAACTCAAAACATTTACTTTCATTGCATATTTGATTTATTTCAAGCTAAGACAAAAATCAAATTAGCATTCAGATGAAAATGAGCAAGTGGAGTTACAGTTATCAAAAAAACATGATGATACTCTACATTTGGATGGGAATGAACATGATTATGTAATGAATCCTGGTGAAACAAGTTCAACTATACATCCAAAAACCTCCTATCATACTCCACTTACCCATGTGTTCAATGACGATAAATCCGCACAAACTGACTCCTGTGATTTCTTTGAACTTCCACAAATTCTCAATACAGATGAAAAGCTTAGCCATTTCATAGGTGATATGTATATTCCACCCACCTACCTATTCGTAATGCGTTTCATTACATACTTATTTCTTTTCAGGTGTGTCCAACAAAGTGATAGAGATATATACTACTCGTTTGAGAAAGCTACTGTGTTAGCCAAACACGTCATAACTTTAAGTTCAATATAATGTAGATTTTAACAAATTGAATTGTTTTATTTCATCATTTGGTATTTATTATCACTGATGTATTCATATTAAGTATATTTTTCCATTTAGTCAATTTGTACCAAAAAATGTTTGTTTATTCATATTCTGCATAGGATAGATTAAATGATATATGAAATCCAATTTTTTTTTTTCTACTAACGTGCGGAAAGTGAATCTTTTCCGCACTAAAAAGCGTGCGGAAAGAGTCACTTTTCCGCACTAGTGCGGAAAGTAAATTTATTGACATTTGAGGAATATACTGACATTTGAATATTCAAAATATGTATTTTGTATATCCAAGTTTACCAAATGACTGAAAAATTAATAAATTTATTATAATGCTGCTATAATTTTTAATAAAAAAAAACTTATTTTTCAATAATTTTTTGATGGCCCTGGTATAAGCCTCATCAAATGAATGTCAAATAATAATAATTAATTTGTTGATATGTATATAATGAGAAATGTTGATTTATGATTACTTTTGGGTTCTTTCCGCATGCTAGTAGAAAAAATAGTGTACCTAACACGTGCGTAAAGTGACTTTTCCGCACGCGATTGCTGGCCGAACTCCGCTAAAGCGTCGTTCGGCCATCTGCAATAGCGTGCGGAAAAGTATCACTTTCCGCACTAGTTAGGTAAACTACTATATTATTATCACATGAAATCTTCCACCTATTTGATTATTGTGCAAAATCATACATACCCTTGCTTATATAATGAAACAATAACTTTTTTACATTATAAATTTTTTTTATTTGTTTATTATCTATTTCTGCGACTTAGGCTAATCATCGAAGATTAACAAATTCATTAAGTTTTATGGTAATTTCATGTGGGGATTGTAATATTGTTAAGGATCTCATACCATAAGCTATTAATAACTTTTTCATTGGAACCGTCAATTCCACATAAAATTATGTGACCAGCCATGAAAACCTCCTCACCAGTCACCTTCCTTAATTGGCCGAAAACGTTCACTCACTTTTATAATGTGTGATCCCTTTAGTTTAACTTCAACTGAACTGAACTGCCAACTCAAACGATGAACTGAACGCGAACGTAAAGTTTATAATTCCTACTATAATCCAGAATATCCGAAATTGATATCTATACTTTTACAGGCGTTATTGATAGATATATCTAATAACACAAATCCAGCAATATAACACTAAAAATTCGAAAACGAAGCTAATATTAACAAAAGAATCAGAGCCTAATGACTAATGAATGAGAATATAATGACAGAATATTTGTTGTTCACACCTCAATCCGACATCTTGTCATTCGGAGCGCCATCTCGCGGTGCGTGATTTTCCCCTATTTATGTCGACCACGCGCCACTTCCTCACGGCTCTCCGCTGAGTACCAATCCCTTCCTCACGGCAGGCAACCGGCTCAGTCCGCTCCCGCCTCACTCACTTCGAAATCTTGTAAATGAACTCGCATCAGTATTATTTTGCGGTCGAACACAACTGCTCCAAGCAGTCGTAGTCGACTGCATAATGCGTGTACGACTTCAATGCGACCGCTCTAGAACAGTCTCGATTGCAGCATTCGGTCCGTCTATTACCAGCCTCAGTCCAGTTTTTGTTTCAAAAACTAGTTTATAGTGGGACTTCTATTTCAAGAGACAATGTCGAGAATATGTTTTGTGAAAGACTGTAATGTGAGGTGTACACGGTAAGCTATATTTTCATAAAAAACATGTTTTATCAAATAAAAAGTGACTGAATATTGAAGTAGCTATTCTTCTCTAGAGCTTTGAACTTCCCAGCCATGAAGAACAACGTTAAGTTTGGTTAGAAAGAAATTAAGTTGAAGTATACCTTCAGTTTATTGCATTGTTGTTTAACACAGCATTTATTTTTGTCATTGAAATATGTTAAAAACCGTTTCATTCATTCCATACTTTTTTGTATCAAATAAAATAAATAAACTTGAAGATTATTGCTTTATTCTT
The DNA here is from genome assembly GCA_910591685.1 of Galerucella tenella. Taxonomy (NCBI): domain Eukaryota; kingdom Metazoa; phylum Arthropoda; class Insecta; order Coleoptera; family Chrysomelidae; genus Galerucella; species Galerucella tenella. The sequence continues at coordinate 33,678 of CAJUYH010002808.1, forward strand.
CCCACTTCAGGCATAGTATGGTCCATGTTTAGACATTTAATTTAATTTAATTTGACTATTTTTGATTGTTATTATTGTACCTAATATAAATTTAATGTTGAGTAACTTCGGATGAAATATCAAAAAATGGACTATAAATGCCATTTTCCAATAAAAGTGAAATTAGTGAAACTTTGAATATGCCGCCAAAGCTATAAAATTACAGAAATCTTCTTTTTCGGCTGTTAGCGAAGCTCAAAACCATTTGATTTGTGTTAGAACTACTGACGGGACTCTCAAGGTGGCGTCACCCGTACAAATAGATGGCACCACATTCATAACAATGTTTTATCAATGGTTTGCTCCCCTGGCATCCGAATGTATCTTAATGCTGTTGTTACTGAAACTTTTGCATGTCTTAAGTAATCAATTAATGCTTCGTATTGCTTCGTTGGTCTTTTTTCAATATTTTGCATCGTGATTTTGCTCCTATCAAACTTCTAGACAGGCGTCTAAAAGACTCTATTTTGGAGAATATCCGCAATTTGTGAAACTCATTTAAATGGGATGGAGTCGTAGATAATGCGCTGTGACAAATTTGACACATGTGATGATCATAAAAGACAGTTAAATATAGCTTTCAAAATACCACCACCAATAAGAATAATGTCAAAGAGCGCACTAATCGATATCAAATGATCTCAAACACGATTGAATTAACCATTTAGAGCTACGTGTTGTGCAATGGAAGCTTTTTTTATTATCAGATTCATCAGGGCACCTGTCACATGACTTAAAACCCATTAACGCCTAGCGTTGCCATATGGCTACAGCAAACATGAGACTACTCAAAGTGTGGCAGTATTGGGTATACGCTAGTAAATTTGTTGTGGGCGTGTCACATTA
>CAJUYH010002808.1:39133-71737 GCA_910591685.1 Galerucella tenella
ATATATATTAAGTAGTGGAACTTTAATGAAACTGGAGTAATTTTAATGGGGTTTGCGTAGAAATGTTGGGGACTTTTGATATCAAGAATATATAGTTACAAAATCAATTGATTTACAGACATTTTTGGATTCAATGATTTTTTGTATTATAAGCGGAAATAGCAATTTTTATAGATTCGGGTAGGAATCTTCTTTATTTTTTCAAAATAAAATTTGATACTCCTGTCATATAAAGATTAATATTCAACGAACAAAATGTATATAGTGAAAAGGTATGGAAGATGATTAATATATAATTTTAGGATATAAATTTTTGCATACTTTTTTCCAATATAAATATGTAAAAATCAATTTATTACCTTCCAATTATCATTCACAACCTCAACCATAACCAAAGATTGATAAAAATTCTGATTTATATTTATATTTTTTTCCGCGATACAGAAAGTAGGTTTTCCCCGTGCAGCAGAGTCGCGCGGATGCGGAACACATACTTAGTTTACCGAATTTTTTCCTAACAAACCATTGATCGGACGAAAAAAACGCAAGATACCTTTTTGCTGCAAAACACGCCTCCTACACGGTGGTAAACTTTTTTTCACATCAATCTACACACTTTAAGGTATCTATGAAAAAAAATCAGCCGTATTCCTAATAACTTGTTCTTTTGGTCCAAAATGACCCACACCGACTTGCCTATTTCTTATAAAGGGAAAAGGAAAAAGAACACATTTTATACATTTTTTCCACTTCCTAACAACCCCAGAATAGAGTTAACCCCATTCGAGGGAAAATTTCACCCCTAATCTCCGACTTACAGCACTACAAATACACCTAATAGTAAGAATCTAATTTCACTATCTGAAGCTCATTCGAACAATCAACCTCTTTATTTATATTAGTGATTCAATGTTATTGAAATTGAAAAAGAAAATAACAAAATAAATATTCCAACAATTATTTACATTAATGCAGTGTTTGATGAAACGAAATTAATTCTCAAATAAAGTTAGCCCATAGTAGAAATTTAATTAAACGTGGGCACATTTGTGTAGAATTAATTAATAGATACTTGCTTTGATTCGAACCCTGACAGCGCATTTTATTCTACCGTCATTATCAATAAAATTGGTTAATTAAATGTTTTCAGTGATTGAAAATGTAAAATGGAATATTAAGTATTGTAAAGGTTTAAAAAGCTCTAAAGCACTCCGGGCTCAAAAAGCCGCTTTTAATGTTTCAATTCACAATTAATACTTTTTAATCAAATCTTCTTTGTTTTGGGGTAAAAATAAATCTGCTACATGTCACAGCCTATCAAATCATCAGGTAATTTAATCCCTCTAGGGTAGCTATTCATGTAAATCATGCGATCCGGTGCTTCTCTCGTACGATGGGATCTATCCCGGGCGCGTATTGGCATTGTTTACTATGTTGTAACGCATACATGCTGTTGCAACGCGGTGAAAAATGACTGAACCAATGCTCTCTCTACCCAGACATATCTTACCACGACTCAGCACAGGCAGGTGTTCAGACGTAGTAACTATTGCTGCCATTCTCGAGACATTGTTTACCGCGTTGCAGTCCCAACCACGTTGAAATTTGCTTCCTTTCGCAATTTTCCAGTTCGCGTTCATGAAAATAATAATAATATACTATCGCCTAAAATAGGGAAATTCACAATGACCATGTCGTTTTGGTAAATGTGAGGAAAAGGGGAAGGAAATATAAGCATCATATTCTCTCTTCCCCTTTAAAGATAACCAATACTTTGTAATGAACATTAATATATTCAAGAAGGGGAAGGGAATATAATCATTGGATTCACCCTTCCCCTTAAGATATCTAATACTTTGTGATAAACATTAAGTTATTCAAGAAGGGGAAGGGAGTTTAATCATTGGAATCATCCTTCCCCTTCTTGATTAACTTGATATGCGCGTTAACACCCACGAGTGGGTAGCGCCGCTTCATAAAGCTTCCCCAATCCTTTTTTCGTGGTGGATCAATCCCCTTCTCTTCCTTCACTTCCTCATTATTTTTTGGCAATCTGGCGCCATTTCTTCCTATCTTTTGTTGTTTCCTTCCACTGCCTTATTTCTATGATATTGAGGTCGCTTATAACCTCTTTAACCACTTTGTTTTAGGTCTTCCTCTCTTTCGCTTATCACAAGGTTTCCATTCCATCATTGCATATATTGTTGACTTTCTACCTGCCCTTCATATGTGTCCCAACCATTTTATTCTCTGTTCCTTAATTTTTTGTACTATATCTTTTCCTATTTCAAGTGCCAATTCTGCGTTTGTTCGTTTTTTATAATCATCTCCCACTTTTTTCGGTCCTAATATCATTCTCAACATCTCACGCTCTTGTATTCTCAAATCTTCCTGATGTTTCTTGGTCATTGTTAGTGTTTCTGATCCATACATCAATACAGGTCTTATAATAATTGTTTTGTATACTCTCATTTTCATCTTCTTATTTATTAGTTTACAGTTTTTTATTCATATGGAATGCTTTATTTGTGGCTGCTATTCTTCCTTTTATTTCGGTTTCTTTGTTTTCGTCATTAGATATTGTTATACCCAAGTATTTTATTTTATCTACCTCTTGAATCTTATAATCTCCAATCTTAATATGCCTGTATTCACACTTATCTTCGAATCTCAATCTGTTATATTACCAATAATAAAGAAAGAAGTCTGTTTAGTGAATCAATTAGTATTAAAAGTGAATAAAAATGAGTCAGTCGCGTTCCACTCCTTACAAAAGAAGTGCCCCCACAAAAGCCTTGCTTTCAAGTGATGGTCATATAAAAACCTGGAGCCCCTATCTTCGTCAAATCGTACTTCCTCCTCTGCCTCTTGTAAATCCTCTATCATTACGTGCCAAAAATAATAGTTCTTCATGTCCATAATAAAGCACCGATTAAAAACACTGAAAATCAATAAAACCACTAAAACTCACGACAAATTATTTTTTTTAACTCTATGCACATGAATTTAAGATTCAAAGAAACAGAGAACTGACAGAATAATCACGGAATGCTTGGAGAAATAGTAATTTTATACTTATTTCTCTACGACAGAATGTAAACAAATTTCCATTGAAAAAACTCTAGGTACTAGGCAAGCGCCAATTCATTCGACTCTGCTTCTCTATTTCGGACCATGCAATCCGGAGCGTATGATTTTTATGAGATCGATAAGATCGGATCACGGACCAAGAATATAAGGACGATCACCTCATGTGATCATTCGCCATAAATCTATGCCGCTCATTGTTCAGGAATAGACGTCCAGCTATAACAGAAACCGAAGCCTATTGGTAAAACATCCAATATTATCTTATAAAGAGTGATCCATTCATTAGTATGAGTTTTTTACACATGAAATCCCGCCAAAATATGGAAGATTCAAGCCAAATCACATAAATAGAATATGGATTCATTGTCATTTTCATGCCACACCTGTAAATGTAATAATTAAAATTGAAAGCTGTGCCCTATACCAATGAAGTCACTCCCACAATCCACGCAAGTGACAAAAGAGTCATGTCATGGCATTTTTAAATTTTTGAACACATTCCATGTAAATGCCATTGGTGTATTATAGCTATGAGTATCTGCATCTTAAACCTAATCTTTAAGGAATTAAGTCACATGAATGTACTCACTGAAACCTGAAAAATGTACTTTGGCCCTCACTTCAACTCAGTTCCTGAAGATAGTCTTACAGATGAGCAGCCCCCCTAGACCTACTTTAGTCCATCTCTACTCAGGCATTCATTTGATCTCAACCGGTTGTGATCGTCCAGAAGCATCTTCGAAAGTGTAAGCCCTGCAAGTCTGAAGGAAGTGAGCCACCGTGTGGTTTCAAAGGAACAAATTTTCATCAATCAATTCACGAACGAAAGTCTTCTGTCGACATTACACTCATTTAAAATCGAGACAATGACTTTGTTCGCTTTCTGCCATTTGGTATTATTCAAAATACATATTCGATTCTATAGCGAGTCTCGAATGGCATTGTACTCAAAACGAATTTAATGGATGCTGTCAAGTTAGAGAAACTCCACAATCAACAATTTCAACAGATCCGTAGTTGTGGGGGGTTGAAATATTGTCTTTTCACATCCTGCAGATATAAAAATCACTTCTCTTCCCAATTCGGATGAATATAGTTAATGTTAATTCTTTTCACAGGAAAGTAAGTTCACTTTCCTCCTCTCCTCCTCTTCTTCTCTGTTACTGTTTGAATTGAATTAAGTTGGATCGTTTTTTAGAGCGAATACACCTCTGTGTATCGCTTTTTGTCTTCAATCCCTAGCGAGGCAATGAGTGTATTTTCATGTAATGTGTTTGTACTGTATCGAAGGCTTACAATATTGTTCTGGAGGGAATCTAGAAGCGATCAGTCTTTCAACGAAAACTCTCTACCAAATAAAAACATTCAAAACTTTTAGAAATCTATATTTCTATACTAAAGTTAGTTGAATTTATGTTAAATGTACTCACATATAAGTTAGCACATGTCGCTTACGGTTCCTTAGTTAACGTTTGCTTTATAGTAATCACTTCCTGATGTCGCTTTATCAGATTTCATTATTTATATGGTTATTGAATTCCTCAGAACGAGCACTGATGTTGCAGTCAGTTACAATCAAGCAATTCTCCGTGTATAGACAGTAATCCTTGTCTCAAGAGGATTCTCGTCCTGGTTCGTGGAATGTGTAAGCTTTAAACCCAAAGACAAATGGGTTTGCATCCATTATGAAGACAATATTAAGATTGAGGTTTATTGCATCTTGTTAATGTTAACTATTATTATGTAAACAGTGACGAGAAATTTTGAAGTGAGAAACTTTGGTCCATTGTTTAGTTTCCACTTTGAATGATTTTGTTTTTCATATCAATATTTTAAGAAATATAAAAAATAGTATATTATATTATAGGGATTAAAAGTGCATAATATCTTTCTACGAGCAATATTTGCAGTTGCAAGGCGGAGCGCAGCGCAGCCGAGCGAATGCAAAATTGCGAGTAAAAATAGGCACTTTTAGTCCGTATGAGATATATTATTTTTCCTCCAACCAAGTCAAAATTGAAATAAATTTAGTTTTATTCGAAAATCGTTAATAATTTGGTAATAAATTTGAACACCTATTAATTATAACAGCGATTGCAGGTTGGTTGTCATGGATATCTGGTATTATTGGTAAATATTGATTGACAAGTAGACGTCAGTAGACATACTAATCATATAATTTTTGTAGTAGTTTTTACGCTGCTTTCAAAATGAATCCCGAACACGGTGAAAATATACTTGCGAATATATTGGAAAGTGCCGAAGCAGTATATCTAAATCTTTTGCCACCCAAATCTCGCCAAGTTTATGAACTTGCATATCAGCGATTCATGGATTAGTGTAAAGAAAAAAATTTGCAAAACTATGCGGAGAGTATTCTTATGGTGTATTTCTCAAATTTAACGAAGGCCGTCAAGCCATCCACTCTTTGTCACAGTATTCAATGTTGCGATCCACACTGGATATCAAAAATGGTGTGGATATTAGTAAATATTTAAAATTACGAGCATTGTTGAAAAGGCAAAGTGATGGATATATACCTAAAAAGTCTAGGGTTTTTACAAAGGAGGAAGTGGATCGGTTCCTGGATATGGCACCTGATAATGTATATTTGATGATAAAGGTTGGTCTAGTATTAGGAATTGTAGGAGGTGCTATGCGTTGTGACGAACTAGTTCATTCAAAAATTGATGACATTGAACATATGGACTCGGTCCTGGTCGCAAAAATTTTGCAGACAAAAAACAAGAAACCTCGTTTGTTTACCATTATAGGCGATAATTATTTGCGTTTATTTCGAAAATATGTTGCACTACGGCCATCAAATATACAGGAACGTCGTTTATTTTTGAAGTATGTTGTTGGTATTCACAAAATTAGTGCCTTGCCGCAAGAAATTGCAAAATTTTTGAAGTTAGAAAATTGGAAAGAGTATACTACACATTCGCTAAGAAGAACATCTGCTACACTTCTTATTGATGGTGGCGGTGACCTCACTTGTCACAAAAGACATGGAGGTTGGAAATCGAGTACGGTATCAGAAGGATATATTGAAGATTCACTTATCAACAAAGAGAATACTGCCAGAAAAATATTGCAACCTGACAAAGATGGTACTAGTACCTGTTCAGATATTTCCTCGAATGTTTCATTAACAGTTACGGAGAATATTTTCTCTAACAATAATGAAAATCTTTCAAATTGTTCGAAAATTGCTAGTGATAATTTCAGTGGTGCTTTGATTTTTGCCAATAATTGTTCCAATTGTACATTCAATATCACTATAAATAACAAATAAATACCCATATATAGTTGCCCAATTAGTTTGTTTTACTAAGTTTGTTAGAGACAATGTTTTTTTCTTCAAATTTAAATAAGAGAGCTCAAATGTAATTACTTTTAGTCCTAGGATTGAAAGTAGCGTTTTTTATCCTAGGATTAAAAGTGTTGCTAGGCAACGAGCAAATTTTTGTACGGTAAGGGAATTGATGGCTTTTGCACCTGAAAATAGTACGAAAATGTCAACATTTTTTTTATGGTTGGAGAAAAATAATATTCCAAGAATTTTTGACTGCTTTTGGGAAGTATTTCCATCTTATGGCGCGATATCTCAAGAAAAGCGTTGATAATAAACTCAGTTTCTGTTCCTTTCAATAACTTTTTCGCGTTAAAGAACTGACTCGAAGGGTGTTATTTGAAAAAGGCACTCAACAACCTCTTCAAACTAAATATTAACAGGAAAAAATTTACAAATTCGATCAGGTTCTTCTACCTACGTATTAACGATTGAATGGTCTGTACATATTGACACTCCACTGAAAGAATCATCCCCTGTCTCTTTCCCTTTCCTAATTAATTTCCAAATTATAAAAAAAGGCGATTGAATATGTATTTGTATTTGCGGTTTGAGTATTACAACTTTTGCCAGTGTTTTTTTTGGAATACACCTGTTTGGTTCATAATTTAGCTAGAAGACCAGCTCATAGTCACGCGGTGTACGCCGGAACCTTATTTTAGTGGCGAATCCTAAGCCGATACTACTAGTCTGTCAAACTCAAAAATTAATTTGAAACATTTTTTCCCTCGCAGCGAAATCCTTATCCAGCTAAAGTTATTTTGTATTGAACCATCCACAGCCGTAACACCCTTATAGAATGTCGAAGCTACGCCAGTGAAAAGGTGCCTTTAATCCTCTTAGGAAATAGCCGCCGGTTGGGGTTAGAGTAGAAACTTGACCGATAACGTTAAATCATTTGCTATTCGTTTACCTAACTAGCAGCCGTTAACCCCCCTCATTCAGTCAATGTTTGCCTGCCTGCCTGCTACCAAATTAAATTCACAGTATGTACTTCTGAATCCATGTTAACGAACCGACTCCATTTCCAGAGAAAAACAATTTTTCAGAACGTTGAGTGGAACGTGAGTGAGCTGCAAGTTTTAATTTACGTCGGTAGTTTTTTATATTTGTCTTCATTATGCCGAGAAAGTATAAATAACGATAAAAAGTTGTACTGGTGATGGAAAGTATAATAAGGGACCGTACTATTATCCAAAAGCAATAATATATTAGAGATTATTTTTTTCATTTGTCAAAATCTGACATTTTGGTGGTTTTAACCAATAGCAATACATTATTCTAGCCAATCATTCGGTATTATACTGATAATTCTGCTTCCTCATCGATAAAACCTTGTTTACATCGAAACGTCAAAATTTTACTTTGAATTTGTCATTATTGACAACTAAAAGTGCTTCGCAGTTTATTGAAAAATGAACACAAACCGATTGAGTGCCATCACCCAAGAGAATATTAAACATTCAGGTAATACAAAATTTTAAATTTATGAAAAAAATAATCTTCCCAAATACAACTCGCTCTTCGAATTTTATCACATAATTTTTTATTTTCATCACTCAAAGTGTGGATTTATGCAGACACGATTAACAATTATCAATTAGCATTTAACAATTAACAATTATCAATTATAAGTTGAACTACTCATTTCACTATGACTCCGTTTACGCACACAATTAACAATTGTGTGTTATCGATTAACAATTGCGAAGTTGGTCAACTTTTAACTTCTTAAATTAATTGTACCGAATTTTCATCTAGTGCGCAACTAGTACGCAGATCCTTACTTTTTTTATAGAAAAGCGGTTGACTTAGGGTTATGTTGTGTGTTTTTTATTTTCAAGTTGTACTAATAAAAGAAAAAAAGTCTTAAATTCTACTATACACCTTGAAAATTGTTCCAATGCACAAATAGACATGAAAATATAGGGTTATTGTAACTAGAATCTCGGGCTTGTGCGCATGCTTACTATTTTCTCCTAATTTATAATTGTGTCTGCATAAACGATGGCAGTTTTACTAATTGTTAATTGATAATTGTTAATCGTTAATTGCTAATTGATAATTGTTAATCGTGTCTGCATAAATCCACACATACTTGTTTATTTGAGGCAAAAACATTCAAACAAACCGAATTTATATAAAATCCCTCGTCCTAACGGACTCGTGATTTTATCAATCGGTTTGTTTTCATATTCTTGCCAAATAAACAAGTTTTCGTGAAAAAGAAAAAATTATCGATAAAATTTGAAGCACTCGTGGTATTACCTTTGATAATTTTTTACTGAATATAGTAACAAATCAAATAACTTAATTTCAAGTCATGTGTCAAATTTCATCCAATCACCGCTGTATTACAGCGATAATACCCTACATGTGGTGTTTTCAGTTTGGTGTTTACTTTTTATTAAAAATTAATTAAACGTCAAACTGACAACTGGATTAAAAATGTCGCAAAGATTGGGTATTGCATCTAAGGATTCAATTTATTTACCAATTGGACAGTGTTATTCCATATTATGTTAACCCACAAAAATTGACAAATCGACCTTTTATCATTTTTGATTGCTAAAATTAGTAAAGCTTTCGTTAGCAAAAAAAGTTTTTGAAAAAGAAAATTTTTTTCCAAGAAAATGTTAAAAAAGTTAACCCACATTTTCCGTTAATGACGTATATATTTCACAATATTGTTTCAAGTTCCGTAACTCGGTATTACATTATTTACACATATATATAATATTGCTTTAATGTATCAACCACCACTTAACTCACTACGGCAAAATAACAGTCGATAATATAAAGTACTGTTTTAATTTGAGAGATTATGTTAACCCTCCATAACTTATTATTGCAAAATTCGACTACTGTTATTCAAAATGCTTTAAATGTATCAATTCTGGGTTGAAATATTATGGCAAAAATCTGTTCGCCTTTTGGCTCGTCTATTTACGGAACCAAAATATGTTATGCGGGTTAACACTGTATGGTAAAATTTCAATTAGGACGAATAGGACGAATTGAATGTTTTAACCAACTCTTGAAGAGTTAGAATACCAGCATAAAGAGCATTTACATAAGGCTCCAAATTGAGACAACAATTGCGCGATGATTTAAAATTTGCTAAAACTCACGATTGTACGGAAACACTTACATTTGACTTTGAAAAAACGCATGCTTTACCACGACTACCTACAAGCATTATTTATTACAAAAGGCAGGTAAACTACTACTGATCGGGGTTTCTTCAATGTCTGGTTGGAACTAACTGTTAGTAGAGGCTGCCAAGAAGTTGGTTCCTGTTTAAGGAAACATATATGAGTTCTTAAAACCTACAGCGACACCTCTTATTTTATGGTCTGATGCTTGCGGAGGCCAAAACAGAAGCTTCATATTCTTGAAAATCATACGAAACTGGAAAAAATTTCTTTAAGGTTCCTCCAACCAGGACATACATTTTTACCCAATGATTCCGAATTCGGAGAACTGGAATGTGCTCTGAAACTTCAAACGCGACTTTATACAGACGATGACTATATTCACGTGATGGCAACTTGCAGACGACGAAATAAATTTACAATTAACAAATTGGGAAAAGATGATTTTTTTTCAGTTGAACCTTTATTAAAGACAATTATTAACCGTAAGTTTGACATAAATGGAATAAAAATAAGCTGGCTGAATACTTTTGAACTTGAAATGAGAAAAAGTCAGCCTCTACTGCTCTTTTTAAAATCAAAAATTGATTCGAAGACTGCGCAACACGTAGATATTGGAAAACATTTGAAAATTAAAAAAATGAAGTATCTTAAAGATATTGAATTACCCTTGCTATGGCCCAAAGGGAGAAGCTTGTCTTCTGCCAAAACAAAAGACTTAAAGGACATATTAAAATTAATTCCTTCTGACGCTAGGAGTTTCTATAACTTTTTAAGTAATACAAGAACGTCTTCCTCTACTGATGACGTCGAGGGTTTCGGAGAAACACTAGATTTTGAAGTTGAAGAAACCGCAGATGATGATTAACAACTCTTTTAATTTCTTAGATTCGGTTTTTTTGAATTAAAAAGATTTTTTGTAATGTTTTTATTCCATTTGTTAGAATTGGAAATATTTAATTGTTTAATAAAACTTGTTTAATTTTGAAAATTTTGTAGTGTTAAATAATCTGTTTATATTACATTTTGAATTGAAACCATTATTAATCGCAATATTTACACTCTCTTCACGTTCTTGATACTATCTATATTTTCATAAAATATTATATTCCACAAGTTAAGCCATACGGAAAACCAAAGCCTAAGTTTTTAAATTTATATTTCAATATAGTGTTAAGCTCCTTAACCGGAAACAAATTTTCAGACAATCCTCCATTTTCATTTTGCCATTATGTGTTATGTGGCTTAACATTTTTTATCATTGATGAAACATACTGAAAATGCTTTAAGTGAATTTTGCAATAATGGACTTTTGCATTTTATAAATGTTACATGATAAATATTGCAATATTCGAATCATTTTCTAGTGTATTTAGGTGTCTCTTATTGAAAACCGTTCAAATATTGCTTTTAATAAAACCTAATTAATATATCTAAACCTTTTTTTGTCAGTTAAACTTTAAACGGGTCTAGCTCAAAATGGCTGTGATGTGGGTTGAAACAGTATGGTATAACACTGTCCAATTGTACTTTTAACAATTGTAGTTTTAAATAAAAATGAATACTATTTGATTAAAACTAATAAAGTTTGTATTGAAAATTATTAAACATCAAATTGGCAATCAATTTTTTGGAAGCTACAAAGTAAAAAATTATCTTATCGAATACTCCTCGGGTCTTGATAAATACTCAAAATTTTGTCGTAGAGAATCCTTCAAGCGTGTTGCTCAAAGATAATAGCCCTCGGCCTGCGGCCTTGGGCTATTATCAAGCAACACGCTTTCAGCATTCTCTATGACAAAATTATCTCGGTATTATCAAGACCCTAGGGGTATTACTACTGAAAACACCAAGTGATTGCTTATTCAGAAGACATCGCAAAAATAATAAGATCATAAGAAGAACTACAGCAAATTTTCAGTAGCCTGGAAAATATTTCGAAACAGTAAGGTTCTCATATAAATGAAGGAAAAACTGAATATTTGGGAATGAGTACTGGCGAAAGCAGGAAAATAGAAAAACTATTCGTTTCAAAAAGTATGCCATTTTTAATATCGGGAAGTAGCAATGACAGATATGAAAATAGAGAAAAGGATAATGAAAGTCAGCCTCGGAAGCCACAGAAAATATGATGAATACTAGGTTATTAACAAAAAGAATAAAGATCGGACTATACAAATCAATCAAAAAACCTTCCCCATCATTTGGATTGAATAAGAAAAATGAAAGTAAACTGGAGAGGTGGGAACGGACGATTTTAACAAAAACTTACGGAGAAATTGAAAAAGCGGGGCAGTGGAGGAGGAAAACCAAGATGTATAAGGCACCATGCATTACAAGTTATATTGAAGCACACCGGCTCCGATGGTTAGGGTAGGATGGATGGCAGGATATGTATGTAGAAGATTCTTCTTGTAGGTAGAATGTGAATAAAAAAGGGACGACTGAGGAAGCGATGGATTGTTGCTGCTAGGAAAGACTTTAAACAGATAGTGCTAAGGTATGGTGGTTCGACGCCCCGCTGTTGTGAATTTTTTTTGTTCATAGTTCTTCCCATACAATTTTTGCCTGAAAAACATTAAATTCAAAATAAAGCAAAGGTATTTTTTTAGAAAATTTATTTATTCAATTGTATGCTCAAATTGTTCTCTGTTTGCTGCTAATCAGTGTCTCAAACGATCATAAAAGATCCGCCGTTCATTATTATTAGCATTATTAACATTGTCTATACAGGTTCGGCAAATATTTATCTTTCGTATGTAGAATCTCACATAGAAGCAACTACTACTTCTACTACTAAATGTGCAGGCGAGCCTTGTCGTGGACAACTCAAGCCAAGGTTCCAGCACTGAGGCCACTGGCGGGCCCATTGTGCCATTCCTGCTACCTAGACATCCATGAAACCGAGCCCTTCAATAAAGGCCACAACCTTTTTCAATGGATGTCTGCTTGTGTCTCCAGGGGCCATAACAGGGACTCCGAAGATTCGCCTGCGTAGTACAGCCCAGTGTCGACACTCTAAGAGAACATGGACTGACGTTTCGTCAGTCATGCCGCAACCCCTACATAGGGAACTTTCCTCTACTCCTAAGTTGTGGGGGAGTTACATCATACAGCAGTGCCCTGTTAGGAGTCCTGCTATCTTCCTTAGCCTACTCCTTGGTAGTTCAGTAGCTGCCCTGGCGTGTACAACAGTCCATCCCTTCAGTATAAGTTTGGATTGTCTAGGACCCTACAGAGCATTCCAATGAGCGAGGTGCTGATTCCTCAGCCACTTCTTCGTCTCCTTGCGTATTTTTTGTTTTATTAGGCCCAGGGTCGGGCCCGGGCCGCAGAAAGGAGCTGTCGCCCCTTCCGCAGCCAGTGCATCCGCCATCTCGTTGCCTTCAAAACCAGACTGGGCTGGAATCCATTCTAGCCGCACCACGTTCCGCCTTGCAAGATTAGCAAGTCGTTCTCGACATTCGTTAGCAAGTCCTGAGTTGCTGGTATACCCACTCAGGGCTTTAATTGCTGCCCGACTGTCGGAGTATATGGTTATGCGTCGATCCACATAACCTCTGTCTAGGTTTATCTGCGCACATTCCAAGATAGCATATATCTCGGCCTGATATGCAGATACACCATCACCCAATGGTAAACGAGCTTGTGTTCTTGGATTCCTGGAATAAATTCCAGCCCCTGCTCTATCAACGGAGCATGAGTCATCTGTGTACCAGACGGTCCCATTATACAGAAAATTAAAAAAAATTAAAAATGTCCAAGAGAGAACAAAATACTTTCGCTCCATGAATAACCGACCACTCCAGACTCGATTGGTCTCGATACACTTTTCGAAGAGGGGAATGCGACATTTTCTCTCTGTTGTTCTATAGCTTCCTCTCTTCCACTCACAGAATGGCAATACAGAACCTATTTATTTGCCGAATCTGTTTATATAAAGTACTAAACAATTTGGACAGTTTATATGGAGTCTTGAATCTCTCCTATATTATGTTCGAACTAAATTAGATTGAGTAGAAATACATGTTATGTTGAAATTCCACTAATGATTGAACGATTTTGAAATCAGAAATAGCTTTGCAACCGCTTCAGGGGATTAGACGGCCAGAACATGTATTGCTGTCGTTTTAAGACTAAACAAAATACTATAGGAGTTTACCATATTGAAAAGTGTTTTCTTTAATCCCAATATTGAAATGATTCACGAACATATCTCAATTGAAAATTATATTGACATGAGAGAATAGGGTTATCCTGAAGAGATTTCATCTGTAGTTTTTGTTACTTCAAATCATAACACTAAAATCCTGCTCAATTGATGATTCAAAACTGAATTTTATTTTGTACTATCGATCCATCCAAAAATTAAAATGTGTAGAGAAATAATAAAGAAAGCATGGTCAACTTCTTCATACCCGTTATTACTTATAACCAAAGGTCTGATTTGAATAATTTTGAGTGGAATTTGATGTACTCGATGGAGTAGAAAGTCGATATCTTGGCACTATATATCGGGACCTATACACCTTTGAGAAAAAACAGGTTTCTGGTAGAAATGTTCAAAATAAATACCTTTTAAATTTCTAGCTAGATGGCGTATTCTGTAAATAGTTATTTATGTACCAGGGCAGTAAAGTGATTCTTTATCGGACCAGTCTGAAATTATGGGACGAGCGAAGCGAGGCGATTAACAGGCGAGTCCGATAAAGACACTTCACTGACGTGGTGCATACAAAATTTTATCGCCAACTGCTCAGAATTCATAATACAAGAAACTGCGGTATATTTCATTGCATTTTATTATGACAAATTAAATAGCACATATAGACTTATTATTTATTATATTTAAATTGAAGGTACACCCTGAACCATTTATCTGCCGCAAATGCGGCAGATAAAGTAAAGGAAGGTAAACTGTTTGTTCACTTCCGAAAATCAATCTAATAATTGACGGCTTCACTGACGGTTGGCGATAATACTTATTTACGTACGAACTAGTGCGGTAATGGAATCAAAAACGCACCAGTGCGGTAATATACGTCATTATGACACTGAAAAGAGTGTCAAATCGTACCCATCACATGACAGTTGTAGATAATAGTTATTCATGTATTAGGAGCGATAAGTGATCCATTATTGCTTGAGAGTAATGGTTACTGTTTTAAACTTTTATATCTGTCACTGTCAATACAATTATGTTTCTAGTATCGGTTGTTATGGGCAACGAGCGTTTTGCCATTTTTTACGGTCGGCGAGCGTAAAGTAACTCTCCTCAAGAAACGTCAACTTTTCGTTGTTACCAATGGATATCGCAAAATAATAATCATTCTTTCGCTTTATTTTTGAAAAATATATTCCAAAACTTTATAAAGCGTTAGAATAATCATTATTTTGCGATATCTGATTCAAATCTTTTTTATATGAAATTAGTCAACTCATACTAGGTGTTTAATAAGTAAACTAAATAGATGCCTAAATTTCGTATAATTCTGAGAATTGGAGCTTCGCTTTGCTGCACTTCATTCTAAATTTTTTGGAAAGTAAAAAAGTAAAAATGGTCCACTCGAAGCTGGGAATGGTTTTTCGAAACCCAGCAGCTTACTTTGATCTTCAAGAAGAGTTGTTGTTACATGACCAGCTTTCAAAACAAATATCGTCACCATCTTTCTGAAAATACTTCAAAAACGGACAAGTTTCGTCAGTTTTGGTTCATTTTGGAATACCCAAACTGCCGAATGACACTTATTTTCGGGTTCATAAGGCTAAACTCAGACGGACCACAGCAACGCCACTAGTTCGTGTTTTTGTTGTCGTCATGTGTCGTTGAAGATGACTTCAATTAACGACAATGGTTTCAATGAACACCATCAGTTTCAGTATGGAGAAACGAGGAGTGGCCAGTTGTCGCATTGCGAAGGCGTTCTGTCGTCCATGTGTTTTGTATTGAACCACCAGCAGCGACAATTTTGTGGGTGATACCGTCCACAGGTAGTGACCGTCGCTGAGATCATCTACAAGAAGTCGTTCGTCTGAGTACTGCTCTAATTCTATCGCATTTTTAATATAACCAAGACCTCCAACCACTAACAACCACATTTATGAAGTTGTCGTGACGCGTCGCTGTGGTTCGTCTGAGTTTAGCCTAGGAGTAAATCCAAGATTTACCACTATACCATACTTTACTGTATATTTTTTGAGCTCGCTGCGTTATGCAATGGTTATGCCGGTTTAGACACCAGTTGAGTCTAATTTCTTTCTGATCTTCCGTCAACAGTTGCTGTCTCCAATAGGAAACTGATTTTCTCACAACTAATTTGCCAAGTAAAATTTTTTGAATCGTGGTATTTGGAATGCCCAATCATGATCCTATTTGACCCCTCTATCACATATCACAAAATAATAGAAAAGTTTTAATAAGATGGGTGGAATTTAAATTCTGTAACTTCCTTGCATCTTTTCCAAAAAAACTCCTGATCTTAAGCCAGTACTTTACTAAAAAATGAACTACACTTTGCTATGCTTCATTAAGAGAAACAAAATGTTATTAAAATATAGTGTATTCGCATTGGACAGTTACCAGCAATAGAAAATCAAACATGTCCGAGAAACAGGCATTTTTATCATCCTAAGCATAAACTCCATAAATTATAGTGTCCATTCACTCTCCTGTCCATCCTGAAACAAACCGGTAAATTCCTGCACAAAGAAGATTAAAGACAAGTTCAGAAACATAGGAAACTGAAAACGGTCAAACCATCGGCATTTCTGTTGGCTATTTAAGCTGGCTGTTTGAAAATTTCCCTAATTATCCGACAATAAATCTTCTTAGCGTCGACAACGGTCCATATACTCGGGCCATTTGTTTGCGAATTCAGTGTAGACACGTAAATTCCAAGAATAACGACCAACATCTAATTAAGTAACGTCGTTAAGGTGTATAAATAGTTTAAGCTGCAAAATTAGATTTGCCTTTTGTAGCTATGAAGCTCTTCAAGTAACTAGGGGTCCGCTGCAATATGACAGAAACTGTTTTAGGATATATTAGAATAGTGGATTTTAGCAAAGCACACAGTAAGAAAATGTCGAAGCATCCTTCAGTTATCCTGTACGTAATCTTTCTATAAAGTTTACAGAAGACTTTTATAGTTAGTGAAAATACCCCAAGATATTCTTTAATTAATATCGAGGCTATTTGAAAAGCGCAATTCTGGGCAATTCTATCAATTCCTGATATACATCGTCCTTCAGGATGGACGTTCACTGAGACCTTCTACTCAGTTCCTGGAACAAGTTTCAAAGTTCAGCAACTGAACTAAGCCTTTTTTTAAATTCCAGACTCCAGTCTCCTTCTTCTATCCAGTAATCTACAAGGTGTCGGGTCCTAGGATTGTATGTCAAAAAGTATGTGAATGGGGGTTCCTTGTTTCCTTCTCCACCATTATGACCTTAAATTGCCAAATCAGGCGACAACGACAACGCCAATTCCTAGCACACGCATTATTTTGATTCCACTTAGTCATAGAGATAGTAATAAAGGGAGGAGACGAAGTCACGTGATCTAAAGCGTACCCGGTCAGCCATTTTCGTGCCACGCTAATATCAAAGTTATTTTTAAGTGTCATTGGTGTTTTAAATTACATTTTGAAAGATACTTTTGTTTTAATTGATTGACTAAAATGGTTTCTTGTGCTGTTAGAAGTTGTACCAGTCGAGACGGCGTGGATACTAAGAAATCTTCGGGAATAACGTACCACAAGTAAGATAAATAATATGCAGGGGTGTATTACAAATATTTAAAAGGATTCACATATTCACAAATTCATATTCATTCATTCATTCACAAATTCATATATCGAAAAATATCAAATTCGGTTCTGTGCAGAAATACGTTGCTTAGCTTAGCCTCGCCCACTGATTCCCCATGTACATATGGATCCTAACACTGGATGTCGTCTCCTTCCTTATTACTATCTCTATGCACTTAGTCTTAGATCGCCAGAGATATCTTTGTTTTTCTGAGTCAGTGGTCCTAACTTTTTTTTTATTGTGCTTCCAAGATAATATTTGGATCGAAAAGGTGAACCATATTTGATGACTATTTTATTTATAAGGAATACTCATAAATATAAGGTATTGAATGTTTATTTGAGTTGAACGTATAAATCAAGGATTTGAACAAAATTTTTATGAAATACTCTACAAATATAGGTATAATAAATGCAAATACAATTGGCGCGGATGAAAAGAGATAGTCTTAAAAATTATTGTGACCTTTTGCCTTGAATATCTGGAATCGTTGGCATATGTGACTTTGTAGACAACCTTTGTAATATCAACCCTTTTTTTCAATCCTTCAGCTAGCTGCAAAATATTTTTAGGAAAAATAAATATCCATTTTCTTGAAGGACGCTTTTAGCAGTGTAAGACTAAATTTGTGTAAGGCATAAATCGGTAAGAGTTCTCAAATTAAAAGCTCGAAAGTTTGTTGATGCTGCAATTTGCCAGAGTTGCGAAAAAAGCACTAGAGCTGAGAGAACGCTGGAAAAGTTCAAACAAAAAGGTCATTTCATGGTACTTAAGTAATACACGGGAAATTTTATAGAAAAAATGATTGTATTCCCATTTCAGTTATTTAATAATACTGGTGTGATTAGTGAAGGAAATGAAGATGGAAAAGCACTGTGTTGGAGTTAAAAACCTTGTAAAAACGCATATACTGTTATTTGAACGTGAAAAATTATGGATTAAGTTTAATTTGAATATATTATTGGAGTTTTTGTATAATTATTCCCAAAATTGTGTCGTAGCTACTAGAAATACTCGATTAACAGCTTCGTCATAACGCGTTTTCGGAAACTTACTCAGGTTGACACGATTCCTAACCTGCATGTTCGTTTACCTAACCCGAGTTGCGAGTGTTCGGAAACTCCCGAGTTGTTGACTAGATGACTTGTTATAAAATATAACGCTGCTATTTGGGTAAAAATTGTTTTCATTACCCAAAAAAAACCTAACATCTTGAATAATATTCCATTACTTTGAAACAACAAATTAAATATTTATAGTAAATCATTTGGAATTTTCTGAAATTTACATTTTTTAAATAAGCCTATAGATTATTAGCCTCAAATAAGATCTACTTTAAACCGAAAAAGTAAGTATTTCGGTATAATTGTACATCTATTGTTAGAAAAAAAACTTATTTGCTACAAATCACATATTTCTTCACCAAGAAGAAATCACATTAGCTTACAAATTATGTGGCAATTGAAAAAAAGAATTCTCACCCCACTCTTCCCTATTATTCAGTAACGGTCACCACCTGTATACGTTTGGCGTCTGTCTGCATGTGAAATTAGATCAGTTTAAGCAATTTTACTGATTATTTCGTTTTTGTGAAGTATGTAGTTAAAGTGCTCTGGAAAAAAATGAGTTTAATAATAGAATGAACGAATTGTTAAACTCATGGCGATTACAAGAATTGTGGGATATCTTTGAAGGAAAGGAAATAAATGACAATTATATTCAAGTATTTAGAAGTAACAAGCAAGCAAAATGTACCTCAAACATACACATTTCTCAATTAAACCTGTCAGATCTACTCCAAGAACTCCAAAAAACTACTATGGGGACAGCATTAATATGCATACCGCAAACCAACACACACTAATAGATATTTGAATTTTGACTCTAATCATTCTATAAGCGTTAAAAAAGGGATAGTAAAATCTTTATACGATAGGGCCAGAATCATTTGTTCTAGTGATGATCAATTTACAAAGGAGAAAACTTTTTCAAAAGATGTTTTAAATAACAATAATTACCCTGCAGAATTTGTAAATAAGGAGATTAAGCATATAGAGAGGGGCTCATTGTTAATACCCCATAACAATAATATTAATAATTCAGCTAACATAATTTTTAGGAACTTAACAATACCTTATGTTAAGGGTTTATCGGAAAGAATTAAAAAAATTGGTAACCTATTCAATATCAGAACTAGTTTTAAATCGAATAATACATTGAGATCAATACTAACAAAAACGAAACCAAAGAATGAAGAACAATCTTCAAAAAACTGCATATATCAAATATCATGTGAATGCGACAAATTTTATTTAGGTGAAACATCTAGACCATTGAGAGTACGAATAAACGAACACAAAAAATATATCAAAGAGGGAATTCTTTAAGTCAGCTATTTGTAAACATGCTTGGGAAGAGGGTCATCAAATTCAATGGGATTCATCAAAAATAATATTAAAAGAACCCAATAATAAAAGACGGAAAATCAAAGAAAGTGCTTTAATACAACTAAATGCAGATAAATGTGTAGCTAGTAGGTATTTCAGCCGAATGTAGTCAAATTTGGTTACCAATGTTAGAAAGAGAAATTTCCAATAATCAATTACCTGCGTTATCAGGATAGCATCATAAGTTTTTATCCAGGTTTTCTTATGATTTATAATTTGAATAGTTGTTAATCGATACACATTTCAATACACAAAATCACAAAACTGAGTATACATATTTCAAAAACTTAAATATTCATACACAAAAAAACTATCAAGAAACGCGTTTTATTAACAACATTTCCAATATAAGCGAAGAAAACGCGCTATCCCAATAAAAACCGTTCCTGGAACGTGCACTTCACTGGATTCCATTTCTAGTAGACTATCATATCGTTGGAATGTCATAAAATGAAATATTTCATTTCACATTTTGCCACAGATATGATCTACTATGAATGGACCTTAATAAAAGTTTGATAAAAAAATTTTGCAGTCTTAAACTTCAAAATAATTTTTGATAGTTGTAAAATTTTTTCTGTTGTGTCAGTTAGGGATAAAAAAATTAATTTCTACTTATTTTTCCTTGACAACGTTGAAATGAAGAATTTAAAAATATTGTGGTTTAATTTCCCAAGAAATTAAAAAAAGAATACCATTGTTGGTTATGTTTTAGATCATGTAGGTATGTTTAATTTTAACAATGTATGGTTATCATTTCATAAATGTATGGTATCTATTTTAAAAATGTATAGTTTTTTATTCCAATCCTGCTTTCCTACTAAACAAATAGAGACCATAAATTTTTATTAGATTTAAACATGTTTGTCATAAATATACCGTAATTTCAGTCCGTGTCCAGACTAACCATCGACCAATTCTATCGACTGGTCCACACATACAAAACGAAAGTCAACTTTGTTGTTCGATATAGTCTGGAAACGGCTTAGACAAATATTTGTGAAAAGTATATTTTCCCAAGTAACCTAATTATTTATAAATAAATAAAATAAAATTATTTATTTTTTGAATGACAAACAAAGTTTGTATAAAATTCGTCAGAAGTTTTCTTAAAATCTAACCTAACTAACTTACTAACTAACTAACTAGTACAGTCTAAAAGTAGAGTAAAAATAACGCATAGTAAAAAATATAGTATAATAATACACAAAGTTCTTACAAATTTAAAAACTCATCGACTGAATAGTAACACATATCTACTAAAAACGTTTTGAGTAAACTTTTGAACGATTTTATTGTTTTACTTGATTTAATATGTAATGGTAATTTATTAAAAAGTCGTTGTCCAATTATAGGAGGGGATTTGAAAGTAATATTACTTTTAGGAAAAGTCAAAGACAGATTATCACATCGTCTTGTATTAATATCATGCATCTGGTAGTTAGTTTTAAAATCACGTATGTTGTTATATATAAAAACACAAACATCTAAAATAAACAAACAGGGCACCGTTAATATTTTAAATTTTTTAAAAAGTTCTTTACAACCAGTTAGCCGAGAGACACCAGCAATACAACGAATTATTCTTTTTTGTGACACAAAGACGTTTTTAGAATTGGTAGACAATCCCCAGAAAGATATGCCATACCTCAGACGGGATTCTACTTGTGCATAATACAGCATAATCATTTGTTTTTGTGTAAGAACGGATCTTAGATTTCTAAATAAGTAATTAGTGGAATTTAACCTTGAAACAATTGCCTCGCACTGTTTACTCCAATTAAGGCATTCGTCGATCAGCAAGCCTAGAAATTTGACATAAGAGACACACTTTATCGATTCATTATTAATTTTTAGATCAACTAACTGCAGTTGTTTTTGTCTATGATGAAATTGTATTACCTGAGTTTTTTCTGCATAATATAGAGTGAATTTATGCAAAACCAATTGTAAAGACTCGCCAGGAGACTATTACAATTATCTTCAACTACTGATTGACATTTATCAGAAACCAACAACGAGGTGTCATCAGCATATAATGTAAAGTGAGTTGATAAGTTAACTGACACAATGTCATTTATATAAATTAAAAACAGAATTGGACCCATAATTGATCCTTGGGGCACACCAACTGTTGAAGATAGATAATTTGATGTACATGTTTCAATACTGCTTTTTGTTATTTTTGGTAAGCTCACGTATTGTTGACGTGCATTTAAGTAAGATGTGATCCAATTTAGTGAGTGATTTTGGATTTCCATGTTATATAATTTCATAGCTAAGATTTTATGATCGACACAGTCAAATGCCCTGCTGAGATCACAAAAGATCCCAACAGGACACTCACCCGAATCTATCATATTTGTTAGATAACCATGTGGAAGTTACCCATATTGCTTAATACACCGTGAACTTTCAATATATTTTTAAATATTTAGAAACATTTCAAAAGCTCAGTGTATTGAATAGTGCATGTAGGTAACTTCCATAAACAAAAAACAATACCATAAATAATTCGGTTTTTTATTAGGGAAATATATTTTTTCACTATAAGGCAATATAATTTTTATGGAAATTATGGTTCGGTTTCGGTTTTGTACGAATAAAAAACATATCGTTAACCCAGACAATATACTTTTTCAATATATATATATATTTTACCGATACAATACATTTTTTTATGACAAAGAAATGTCATTCTGCCATAAAGTAATTTTTTTATAATAAAACAATATAGTTAGCTTGCAAAATGAGTATTTGTTATTGGAAAACTACTTTATTCAATTTAAATGCTTTCAAAGATGAATATAACTATTGTCAATATACCTCAATAAATGTTGTTTGAGGCAAATATGATACATTTTTACAAGAATAAATGTAATTTTCGATAGATAACTCATTTTATTGATGACATACAAACAAAAACATATTCATGTTTTTATTCATCAACAATATTACTTTCCGAACTTGAAACAAATCCTTTGTTAACCACAAATCAAATATTAGTTAGGCCATATGGAAAATTATATTCATTTGACATAATGAGATTTTGATTGTCACAAATAAAACTTTGTCTCGGTGTATTAGTTTGTGAGCTACAGTTACCGGGTAGGTGATCGGAGTAATTCACGTGACCTCTCTGGATCGAGTTAGTGAGCCGGAGTAAGTTTCCGAAAACGCCTATATACTACTGCGAGCTCCAAAATATGATGGATAGGAAGGAAGATAATGAAGCACTGCTGAGCGCAGGAACGCTACTAAAGAAATAAAAGGAAAAGGAAGAAAACGCAAAAAAGGCGAAAATATCGAAGCATCGAAAAAATCAACTCAAACCAAGACTAAGAAACTACGACGAGTCATGAAACCAACATGACTGAACTGAGAATGTCTCAACAGGACAAAGCCACTTAAATGGGTACCTTGAAAAGCATAAACTAATGAACTAGATGGGAATATCATGTATGAGATTGTCCTTTGGAGGCTACTCCAGACTGTGGATATCCTGAAATTTCTCCAAGGATCAAAGAAACGACAATAACTCTCAACCTCTGCAGAAAAATTAGCGAGAGAAACTAAAGGCTACAACCAGATTATGTATGTATCCATTTAAGTGTGTATGCTGGGGTATACTGAGACCTGAAAGATCTATTGCAAGGGTGCCCATACTTTTTCTTGTGGGGATCGACCTAGCAAAAATATTTGACTAGGAGATCGACATATAAACCATACATCCCACCAACTAAAACCAAAATATAATGACACCAGCATTTCAGCCTTTTGAACGTCCACTGCTAGACCTAAAGGCCTCCGTCAATGATTTATTCGACGAACGGTCTGCGTTTTTTGCATTCATTGAAGGTGCGCGATCCTGCAGATCATCGGTTCATCGTGAAGAAGAAATAGTTATCAAAAAAGAATTAGAAGGAAAACTGCATTAGTGATGTTCATTAAATTTTTAATCATCCAACACTACAAAAATAATAAAAAATATTACTACTTTTCAACAATAAACTACCTGTTTGAAGGTCATTTCATAAAAATGTTTCCTTGGCGATCGACTTCGAATCGCGATCGACCGTATGGGCACCCCTGATCTATTGTGTCTCATTCCATTCGGTTAGTTCCTGATAAAAGTCTCAAGTACTAGTGATTTCTTCAGGCCTTTTTCCAGAGGGAAGTTCAGGATATCTGCCGGCTTCGGTCTTCCATCCAGGAATTGTATGTGTTGTGATTCTCTAAGATTCTGTATTTCCATGCAATTCGCAAGTATGTGGAAGAAGGTTTATTCTCACTCTCAACAGGTTCTTTATTCCACTTTTTGAGGTGCCCAATTAGGTGACAGTGTTCTGTGAAGATACCTGTCAAAACTTTCAGTGCAGTCTGAAAGTATGGTTTGGCAAGTTTATCTGAAACAACGAACAAATGGCGTACGGAACCTATTTTACCAAGTAAACTTGGAAATACAAAGGTAACTGACAATACCAACGCCACTGAATGAATCAATATCAGTCAATTGACGAGGTGAGAGGGAAGAACACACGCACGCGCTTACCTATAAGAAGTCAGCTTTCAATAAAAATCACCAATTATGTAGTTCGGAGGGTGTGGTAACTATGGTTTTTGTACAACGCTGCCAGAGCTTGAAGAAGCCCGTAGAAAATTTGAGAAAGTGCTCATCTTTCAATATTCATTAATTGAAAAAATTATGTTAATAGAGAAAATCCAAGGAAACAAGCACATTGGAAAATTAACGTTTAATCATATTGTTGATATTGTTAATAATAAAAAGTTCCTTTTCTAATTATTATCACTACATACTTAGCACTTTAGCTTTTCCATAGTTAAACGTGGCAATATCGAATGTTTTCGACTACATTCCTTTCACAGCTTCAGATAAACTTGCCAAAGTATATGTCCGAAGGCTCGTGTCAACTTGCAAGTAACTTGCGATCGTTTTTTCCTTATATACTTGGGGGAGTGTCGACACTGTATTGTAACTGTTTTCAAATTTATTGTGTCAAATATATTACTCTAGAAACCCCGTTTGTTTCAAGTTCCTACTGAAACGCGTACACACAGTTGCGTTCTAACCGAAAAAATGTCTCGGCGAGTGGCTAGTACGGTTGTGATACATTTAGTTTAAAAGCAAATGGAGAAAAAGGAGCTTATATCAATTTCAAAGCATCAAAGAAGTCCCATGTACTTCTATACTCTCTATTCATTCCCTGTCTATTCCTCTTTTTTGAATTTTTCCCCACTCCTCATTCAGTTGTGTTCTCAAGTTATGTAGCTTGCGCTGAATTTCATGTTCAGGTGTGCCGAAAAATTCCTGTGACGTTTTAAATGCGCCTTGCTTTATCACTCTATTTTTGAAATATTTGTAATGTACATTCCACATTCTTTTTTCTCATTCTTTTGAGAATCAAACCACAATAATGTTTTTTATTTTTTATTTCGACGTTTCGGTAGCGTCTAGTTGTCATATTTTTTCGTTGTGTCAGATAGGGACCAAAAATTATTTTGATTTTATTACTACCTAGTTAATCTTGAAACGTCGAAATGAAAAATAAAAAACATTATTGTGGTTTGATTCCCAAAAGAATAAGAAAAAAGAATAAGTAATGCCACAAGGAATTTACAGAAGATATTTGTACATTCCACAATTCTGGGTACAGTTCTAAATTTTCAATCAACTTTATATAGTTTCAACCCCATTCCAAACACGGCGTTCTCCCATTTTTGCAGAAATGATATCCATTATTTGATTACTTGCTGCAAATATTTCGGGACACAACAGGCTCTAGCAGTAGGCAAGTACTTGGCGTGCAAGTGAACTTTGAGCAAAATTTCCCTAGGTCTGCTGTTTACACACGTTGCAAGTTACTTGTGAGAGCAGTCTAAGCAAATTTACTTGCAAGTGTACAGTAGTTGTAGTCATTTGCCTCCAGACGTTACCCATTTCTTCCAATATTACATTTGAGCTGATACCGAAAAATGGATTCCGGCCCTAAAAAACATGTATAAACTCCTTCTCCGCTAGTTCATATGATATTCAATTTTCCTCTATTTCCCCCTGGAAACGCTGCTCTTGCCTAGTTTATTCGGCTTTTCCAGCTTTCCTCTGCCGTTTTGGAACTGCTTGACCATTCGTCTTCATAAAAATTCTTTGCCTTCTATATTTCTCATTTATCAAACTTAGCACTCTCTCCTATGGAGTGAAGTTGTGTTTAAAAATCAATTGTATTTTCTTCCAGCTTTCGGAGTGTTAAGTTCCTGATTAAGATATTTCAAGGTCAGTCATACCACACTCCTGATACTGAGCATTACCTGGTTATGCTGATGCTCATCTCTACTACTTCAGTGTTGAACCACCAGTTTCCATTCTAATTCCAGTTCTCCACATGTCAGTAATATTGACAGATTAAGGAGACCCATTTCCTCACTAACCTCTGCTCTCCTCTTACTACTCAATTTACTTCAATGCAAACTAAGTGCTGCGTATTTTTATCTCCTGACGCATTGTCCTCATCAACCTACCAGGAAACTAACTGTGTCTTAAGAGAATTTTTTTCGCAGATTGGAAAAAAAAAGTGGCAGTCGTCTGATATATAGTCAAGTAATTATTTAGATTGATTCATTATATTGAGTTGACTTTAGCGGAACAATTGAAAAAAATTACAAATGTAGTTCGTCGACAAAAGAGATTCAGTTAAATCGTGCGCTGCGAATAGCAGAAATGCTAATGACGCAAAAAGTCGTACATCACATAATTCGCAACTGAGCTTGACAACCGAATTTGCAAGTTCTTGCATGTTCCACGGAAATTAGGATATACGCAACACTTAACGTTAAATCCAAACAACGCGAGTTTTTCATCAGAACAAACCCGGGAAACTCGGGGGGTGATAAAATGAATCATAACAGTGGAAAGCGGTACGACGCGGATTAAAAGTGAATTTGAAAAAAATGTTGGATGCAATTAAACGGAGGCTTTCAATTGGAATGTTGTTGTATTTACAAAACAAATCGATTCGCGGAACAACAATGTTTGTAAAAATCCTCGTTTCGTTGTTTTTTTTTTAAACACTGAGTTTAACAAAACCTTGTTAATAAACGAATTTTAAAAAAATAATGCCTTCTGACTTTTGATTGCATTTTGCAGCATTTCAAATTGGTAGTGCATTGTAGTATTTATCAGAAAACATTTTTAACGTCAATACTATCACGTATTCCAATTTTTTTTCCAAAGAAATTTCAATATTGTAAAATCCAGATATTTTAGTGGAATATTAAAAAATTTGGTAAGAGCACACAATTTCGAAAATGTCGGCTGGAGACTGATATTGAAAAACCACTGTGGATTTAGTTTGGAAGTATTACTCAGTGGTTTGAGCCAAAAAGTACCAGAAATAAACGAAATTATGAAAACAATAAGATCAAGAATACAGGGTGATCATTCGAATTCCGACACATTTTATGAGCCCATAACTTGGAAACCGATGAAGATATCGAAAGGCTGTTTCGACTGAACGGCTTCAGAAATTAAGAAATTTTTTCTCACGCTGTTGCCAGTTTTGTATTTTTTCCCTAGACTACAGGAAAAAACTTGGGTATTTGGAGATCAATAACTTAGACACTTTAAATGAAGCACCCTGTATGTTTTTGAACCGTCGGATAGGCTGAAGCTTCTACTTTTCAAAAATATATGGTCTTATAGTAATTTAAGGTGTTCTTAAGGAGCAGATTATCTTTAAAAGATAGATTACAATTCGTTGACTACAGTAATTCCGTACATTTTTGTCAGCGCATAACTTCTGAACTAGTCATGAAATCGAGAAGCTAGACGGCTTCAGGAATTAGAAATTTTTTTCCACGCTGTTGCCCCCTAGACTCCAGGAAAAAACTTGGATTTTTTGGACATCATTATATGGATTAGGTTATTGTTGTTGAAAACAGGTCAAACAAAACAATTTATTAAAAACAAAATACAAAAAATGAGTATAAAATTATATGTAGGTATGTGCTCAATTAACCTACATACATTCTTTAATACAAAAGTTGTAGAATATGCTCACCATTTCATGTCAATACATTTATGCAAACGTAGTTGAAGGTTTAAAAAAGAGTCTCCCAACATTTGTGGTTGAATATTTTCTATTACGTTTCTTATGTTTTCTTATGTTTAGCTTCTCGATGTCATGACTAGTTCAGAGGTTATGCGCTGACAAAAATGTACGGAATTACTGTAGTCAACAAATTGCAGTCTATCTTTTAAACATAATCTGCTCCTTAAGAACACCTTGAATTGCTATAAAACCATATATTTTTTGATAAAGTAGAAGCTTCAGCCTATCCGACGGTACAAAAACATACAGGGAGTTCTATTTAAAATGTCTAAGTTATTGATCTCCGAAAAACCCAAGTTTTTTCCTGGAGTCTAGGGAAAGCATACCAAATTGGCAACAGCGTGAAAAAAAATTCTAAATTCCTGAAACCGTATTGTTCAGTTGAAAGTGTACATTTTTGTGATTCTAACAATTTTAAATCAGAACTAACATGTTAAATACCTACAATTATATTGAATGAAATAGTGTATCGGGGGAATTCTACTATGATACCGAAAACAGTGAGAAATTCAGAGAAATTCCATTTATTTGAAAATTTGGTAAGAGCGCATGGGATACTCATAAGTTTGTAATTTCTAGGAGGACAATGTAATTCCCACCCATCCAAATCTGCTGTTGAGAATACTCAATGAGATGAAGTTGAGAATAATTACTGAGTGAATTGAAAATCCAATAACAGAAAAAAACGATTTAGTGAAAAGGAAGATTTTTCAAAATTTGGTGAGAGCGCACGGGAAACTCATTAGTTTGTAATTTTCAGTAGTTTGATTGAACTCTCAACTACCTACGTAAATTTGATATTTAGAATACTGGAAAAATTAAGTTAAGGATAATTACTGAATGAATTGGAGCTTGAATAAGAGAAATAAAGGAGTAAGTGGAAAAAATTAATGGGGAGGTTTTTTAAAATTTTGGTGAGAGCGCACGGGATACTCATAAGTTTGTGATTTCCAGGTTTTAATAATCTCACGTAATCTCACATTAAGAATACTGAAAGTGATGAAGTTGAGAATAATTACTAAATGAATTGGAACTTCAATACCGATACCAATAAAGAAAAAAGAAAAAATATTGAGCTTTTCAAAGTTTGGTGGAGGCACACGAGATATTCATAAGCTGCCATCTGAGTATCTATTGTTATAAAGTTTTTAACTTTTTGTTAAAATTAATTTGAGAATTTGCAAGAATAAGTACACCGCGATGTCCTTGACTAACAAAGAAATATGACGTAAAAAAACTACTTAACATTGAACAGCATGACTTCATGAAAAAACGTTCGATAGATATAAATGTATTCCCATATGTTGAATACATACTTAAAAGTCTAAATAGTAGGCATAACGTCAATTCTGTGTATACTGATTTCAGTAAGGCCTTCGACAAAATAGATCATTCCGTCCTTGTGTCAAAACTTTCTGAAGTCGGTATACATGGTAATTTATTAAGATGGTTCGACTCATATGTCAGAAATAGGTCACAGCAAGTAATTTTAGGTGCTTTTAAATCTAAGGCTGTGGTAACTACTTCAGGAGTACCTCAGGGGTCCTATTTAGGTCCTTCACTTTCTAATTTATTTATAAATGACATCTCTAGTTGCTTTCAATAGGGGACTTCGGTCCAAGTTGCCAACCCAAAAAATTTCACATTTTTCTACCACTGGGGAAAGAAAATTTCCGGACGATTTTCTCATGTAAAGGTTCGTATTATTTATAAATATCCGTAAACGGAGCCTCGACTCTTCAAATTAGATAATTTGATGCAAATATCGAAATTTGTAAAAGTCATATCTGATTGGCTGAAAGTTTTGTTGGAGCACCTGATTTCACGCCATCCATCTTTAGGGGCTGCGTTCAGAAAACAATTGTTGCAGAACCGTTGAGTGAAAGTTCTGCGAGGCCATTTTCCTGAGTGGTTTTAAATTGCGCTCAGTGAGCACAACACGATGCAGATGATATTTTTATAAAGATTGTCTATGGTTTTATTATTAGTAAACAAGGATTATACTTAGTAAAGGGATTAGTGAAATAAATAAGTATTACAACATGAGTGATGATTATGAATATGAACTGATTTATATATATAATAAAATTATGTAGCATACACTCATACAGCCAGATACGAAAAATGTTCACAAATGATTGAAAAATGTTTTGTATTTATTTAATCAACAGTTGAGTTAGGTATATGTTATGTTTTCTGAACGCTACCATTATTGACGTGAAATCAGGTGCTCCAGCACAACTTTCAACCAATCAGATATGACTTTTACAAATATCGATATATATCTAATTTGATTCAATTTGAAAAGTCGAGGCTCCGTTTACGGATATTTATAAATAATACGAACCTTTACATGACAAAATCGTCCGGAAATTTTCTTTCCCCAGTGGTAGAAAAATGTGAAATTTTTTGGGTTGGCAACTTGGACCGAAGTCCCCTATTTGCTAAGTTTGTTATGTATGCCGATGATTTGAAAATATATCACTCAATTTCATGTGCTTACGACAGAGTTCGATTGCAAGAAGACTTTGACAATTTATCCTACTATTGTCTGATAAATAATTTGTTTTTAAATGTCTCAAAGTGTTATTATATACAATTTTCTCGTTGTAATTCAGACTTGAACTACAATACATATGAAATTTCTAATAGCATATTACACTCTGTAGATACTGCTAGGGATCTTGGTATTCTTTTAGACTCTAAATTACTTTTCAATCGGCATATTTGTAATATAACTAGAAAAGCTAATCAGCAGTTGGGCTTCATATACAGAACATGTTTCGAACTTCAAAATCCTCTTACCGTTAGATCATTATATATGGCATACGTAAATAGTATTTTAACGTTTGGTTCTACTATTTGGAACCCACGTTATTCGGTCTATATTTCAAAATTAGAAACAGTCCAGAACAAGTTCATTTCATATTGTAAAAGAGAGTTTTTATCCCGATGTGGATAGGCAACGTATGCGTTCTAATTTAAAGATAATTTCACTAGAGCATGGTAGGCAAATTGCGGATGTACTGTTTATTCATAAAATCCTCAATAACAATAAAGATTGCCTTGAACTTACAAACTTCATAACACTTCGTACTCCCAGCCACTCAACTAGAAACAATTATAAGTACCTTAATCACACATCAGGAACCAATTATTATTTATTATTTTCTAAATTTTCCTGCTCACAGAATAACAAAAACCTATAATAAATTGTCCAGTATTGTCGAAATGGATATTTTTTACCACAGTGCAGATTTGATTAAAAAACTACTGGAAGACTATTCTTTGCAAATTTAATTTTGTTTTATTACCTACTCTTGTTCTCTCTTTTTCCTCTTTTTCTCTTTTAACAATACTGTATAAATTTTGAATTATGGAGATAATGTTTGAACCTTCGTTATGTAAAGGGCCAGGACTCCACGATTAGGACATTGAACATAATTTTGGATGACCGATGTTAAGGTGTTAATATTGTCCATACAATTCCGATTTTTTCAAAAACTATATTGGATTTCGAGTACCTATACCTATTGAGCATTAAATTTTCGCTTTTCGAACAAACGGGTATGAAACTGTGCTATTTTTATCAGATTAACGACCACCTGCTGTGGGTTTTGGTCTTAAATCCATAATGTTGGCATAATTCAAAATCTCAGAACAAAGTAAACACGTTAAGATGTATGACGAGCAATGCAGAAAGCGACCTCATTATAGGAGACATCCTCTATAAGGTTTCACAGTATCAATGCTTAAGGTTATATCTGGGTAACTGTATCTCGAGCGACAGTTTGTGTTCCGTGAGATTTTGTTGTCTCGTTGAGAAGTGATTGGGTTTCTGGTTTCATACCTTTTTAATTTCTAGAGGCAGGACAATTCTCGAACAGGATTTTTTAGATTTCTCCAGTCTTTCGATCAAACATATCATAATTGACTATTTTTTTCCTATTTGAGCAATATGATGATAAATGAGCTGAGCCGTTAACTCGCAAGATAATCGACAAAGATTTTTTTCCATTTACGGCATTAATTAGGTACCTAGAAAGGTTCAGGTGAGATTGTTGTGAATGAATTTCCAGGTAAACTTGTTAAATACTTCAGTTGATCCCATATTTGATACTTCCTGCTATTAATTTCCATGTTAATAGATTATAATACTTCTGTCAATATCCGTGAAAATTTAGTATCAAGGCACAATAAATTAAAAATGTTTCATCATACCTCCATTCGTTTGAGAAAGCTACAGTGTTAGCGAAACGCGTCACAACTTTAAGTTCAATATAATGTGGATTTTAACTAATGAAATTGTTTTATCTACAACTGTCATGTAGCTAGTACGATTTGACACTATTTTCAGTGTCATAATGACGTATATTACCGTGCGTTTTTGAGTACCTACATTACCGCACTAGTGCGATAATAAGAGTCTAAAAACATATTAATACCAGAATTAAATATTGAAAATATCCCTGGAAGCTGTATTTTCAATTTCCGAAAGGAGATTTGTCTTCTCTTGAACTCATTTTTATAGATTTGTGTTCATTCAACTTCGAAAATTTGATGACATAACTGATTTTTTCTACTACCGTGCGCTTTAACCCACTTTCCCGCACGCATTTTAG
>CAJUYH010002809.1:0-25258 GCA_910591685.1 Galerucella tenella
ATCTGTGACCTTTTCGCGTGCTGTCAGACAATAAGAAACAGACTATAGAATAATAAGTATAATAATAATTATTATAGAAGAAAGATGGGATTAAATAATTTAATATAAAGTAGGTACAAACTGGAATGAATATTAAAATATTAGTAAAAAACTACTATTTAAATACAACTTAATTTTTGATAAAGATGATAATGATACAATCAAAAGTTAGTAAGTATCCTGACACAAAAAGGAAAAACGAAAGCATTCAAAATTTCAAAATAAATAAAAGTAAGACAAGAAGACTCACTGTCAACTAGTATGTTCAATCTGACTCCATATTTCGTTTTAAGATGGATAAACAATAGAAATCTAAGAAGAACAGGAAGTCAATTAATCGGATATGCAGATGACATAATATTGGTGAAAAAAAAAGGGGAAAATCATGGAAAACATATTGAAGGAGGTTGAAGAAGGAGAGGAGGAGATTAAAGATTATGAGCAGGAAACTTAAATTACGATACTTGAGGGAAAGCAGAACAGGTTGAAAATAAAACATTCAAAGAAGTACAAAAATTTAAATACTTATAATGTCAAGAAACTAAGCGTAGGTACCTACCAAGCTATCAAAAATCTATTAAAAAGTAATAGATTCACTAAACAAACCAAGATTTCTCAGTTTATCGCCCTTCGAGTTCCCAACTATACAGATTAGTCATTTTCGTGTCGAATATAGATATTAACAGTTACTAGGTTTGTTGTTAAATGAGGCCACTTCTTCATAATATCCATCTTGTATTGTGAGCTTATTTCATTAATGCCATCTTTATTATCGCAATGAAATTGCGTATCTTGAAATAATACAAAAAATCATCGCTGTGGGCTAAGTATGGACAATATACATACTTCTAATAGATTTCGCAGAATAATAATTATTCTAACGCTTTATAAGTTTGGAAACATATTTTTCAAAGACAGTAACCGTTCAACTAAGAAGCAACAACTACTTCCCGGGCTATAGGCACCGACGGATATTGAATTACACAAGTCTAACGGGGTTGGCATATCTACAAGATATTTACCACCAACCATTCTGGTTTGCAATTAGAAGGGGCAACATAACTTGTAGAGCGGTTTCGGCGTCTTTATGCCTCATCAGTACAAGGTATATGTTCTCCGTTCGCGAGCTCTAAGAGGTTAATATCATTTACTACTTGTTTATTATATGCATTGTATTTTTACACATATGGAAATAAATCGTCAAAAGTCTATGGAGGTTTTAAGCTGTCGAAGATTTAAAACAATATAGAAAATAATCGGATTTGTTAGAAAATTGGTTTTGAAAGTATAGTGAAAATTATAGAATATTTTCAAGAATTAACTTATTGACTTCCTTTTTATTGCATTCATTTATTTGCTAATTATAAACAGCCATTTTAGAGTAATGTATATGTTCTAATCTTTCAGTTTGAATTAGAAATTTCAAATAAGAAACAGGAAAAAGTTTTACATGTGGCAGAATACCCGTCTTTTTAATGCTTAGGTATAAACATCTAAATAATCTACTAGACAGACGAGAAACTAATAGATTTGGAACACGACTGTTGACTACTTTTTCGGAACACACCCTTTAGTAACTAATCTGGTAACTTTTAGTGGTGTGAGTAAGGCTTTTCAAATTACTCCTCCTGGTTATTAAATGAACTATAATACTTTTATATTTTTGTTGATCAACATATTTATCCGATATTATAAAGATAAGTAATAGCTGACTCTAGGGTTTTTGTTAATGACCTACATTAACGCGGAACACTACAGTTTCTTGGCGAGTGCAAATCGCACTTGTCCGGTTTTTCATTTTTCGAGTGGGTTTTTTTATTAACAACTGTTCAAATAGAAGCAATAAAATTGGTTCGAACAAATGTATATTACGTTAAAACAAGCACTAAAATTTTTAATAGAAAAGTAGTAATTTTCTTGTACCAAGTTATATTTAATAGTTTTGTTTTTTAACAAAAGTTTACAAAATACGCCCACCATTCGGTGCATATACTTACATATTACCAACCAAATTGTTCTGTGCTTCAAATTGTCAACAGTTTTATTTTATAAATAGCGAAAACGTCACATATTACTATTAAACAGGAACCATTATTTTGAAAAAAAAATTGTTATTCTGGAGTAAACCTGATTTATATAACTGAGTTGAAATATTACCGACTTTGCTACTTTGTCATGTAAGTAATGTTGATAGCATTTGTTACGGAGTTCAGCAACAAGAAGGAATGGGATCTAAATACCATTACCAGACTTGGAAAGAATGGCATTCAATGGTACACAAACGGCTCAAAAGCAATAGAAGGAGCTGGTATAGGAGTGTTCGGACAAGGAACCAAACACTCTGAAAGCTTGGGAAAAACCCAAAGTATATTTCAATGGATAGTCAAGCAGCCATTAAAGCACTGGGCTCTTGTGTAGTAATCAGTTCTAAAGGGGTGTGGGAATGCCTAGGAAAACTCAATGAATTTAGCGAGAACAATATAGTCACCTTACTGTGTCTACCTTTTGGGGATCGGAACCCTTTTGCGGAATCAGCTCCAATGTAAAATTGGAAAAAATAGGTGAAGCCGAGAAAAAGAGGAGATCTGACCATTGGAAAGAGCTAGTAGGGCTTAGACAATCAAATATTCTTCTGGGTAACTACAACTTGTTGAGATCAAACATTGTCGCCTGAATGGGCACCTGAAAAAGCTCAAAATAGTAGAGGAAGAAGAATGTAGATTTTGTGGCATGGAAGAAGAAACCTCTAGCATAAGAATACACTGTCGAAATCATATCGACTCCTTGAAAAGTATAATTTACATTAAAACATTTTCTCCTGTTCATATCTTAATACTTTTGTATTGAAAATTATTGGCTATATTTAATTGTTGATGTTTTTTTTGCAGTCACGAGGTGAATCAGAAAATGCTGAATCGCCGAGACCCTTGTCGGAAACCAGCGAAATGAGCTTGGAAGTTGGTACTTTGAATAGGAAGAGAAAACCAATAAGTGATAAACAAAGACCATTGACGAGATATCTACCTATAAGAGGTTCAGATCTGGATTTACGACAACATATTGAATCCGCAGGTAACTACAGTATTTCAAATACAATAGGATAACATATAAAAGATTATTTTTACAACTGAATATGCCAAAATTGAACTTTTCTTATTTGCTTACTATTATTTTGGATGATTGTATCTCCTAGTATGCAAGGCGATGGATTCAGTGGACCCGAATATGTGTTGTGCCGTGGACAAAAAGAACATTTGCATTCCATCTCTTCATTAAATATACCATTAAACTTTACCCACCATCTTGTAGCAGTCTTTCCCATTTTGCTCTCATCTCACATTGGAATTACTGACAATAAAAATGCATACCACCATGACAAAAAAGCCACATTTTCCATCACTACGACAAATACAATCCAGTTCCTAAATGATTTGATTCAAAAAGTCAATCATAATCATGACAAAACAGCACTGCGTAAAATCCAATCCCATGTCTTCTGTTTCTACCAATGCTTCTTAACCAGGAAAGAAGCAACTACTGTTGGAAGGTTGTGAATAAACCATGGTTTAGTGTGCACACTAAACTAACACATGCTTATCTGATTTTGATGAGTTCAGAAAATCCTCCCGTTTGGGGTCACTGCAATCGTTTTTTAAATGTGAAACATATCCTCACCGACTGCCAGATCTAGATGGCTACATGCCAAAGATTGGACTGAATCTTACAGGAATTGCTAGACCGAAATTCTGAAGGTTGAAATGTCACAAAGAATCTGATCTCTAACATAAAATTTAATTGACTTGTGCAAATAATTTATTTGTTAATGACCATAGCTTGAATAGTTTTAACGTTAATATAGACCAAGCAAACATAAAAAATCCTAGTAAAATGTCGAATTTTCCATTTTTCACGCTCCTAATTATCCAATCAAGCGTTGTATTCCACAAAAAATATAATTATTGATATTGATAACTGAAAAATCATGTTCAATCAACGCTCGAAATTTTTTTCTCCATATTTACTCAACATCGAAAACAGTTTTCTTTAAATGAGTATTAAAACTAATCTATCTGTCAGATTTATGTACAATTTTGACAGATGACATCAGAAACATGGCGGAAACTAACAATATAATCACCGAAAGTGTTACCAACCTCTAAAAGGTTACTCTTCCGTCAAATCCCCTCGTATACAACGCTATAAAATAATATTAATAATACTTACCTTGTCAGTAATTTGCTTACAAATAAAAAAATCTTCATTTACTCTGGTCTTCGTCAACAAACCGGCGAATGATTTTCAAAATTAAACTGACATTAACGTTACTTGGGAACTGACAGATGTTAAGGTCGGTGTGACCAGTATTAAAATGGTTTCAGAGGTTAGGAATGATAAAGGATCCGTTCATAAAAAAATAATGAATACACCGCAAGGAACATACAGAAAATAAAATGTATTTATTTATTTCCAGGTCACCAAGTAGTGCTGTGTCCTCATGTGATTATAAATTCTAGTATATGTAGAGGATACTTACATAAAAAAGGCTCAAAATTAAATGGTTGGTCCAGAAGATGGTTCGTTTTCGATAGAAATAAGCACACTTTCGCATACTACTCGGACAAAAGCGAAAAGAAACCCAGAGGTGGAGCTTACTTCCAGGTGAGACAACAACAGTAATCACTAATTGCAAAATTGATTTTAATAAATTATTGTTTGTTACAGGCTATAGAAGAAGTTTATCTCGATCACTTAAACAGCGTAAAATCTCCCAATCCCCATTTAACCTTCATCGTAAAAACCCACGAACGTCTCTACTACTTAATGGCACCCTCTCCAGAAGCTATGCGTATATGGGTGGACGTCATCTTCACCGGCGCCGAAGGTTATCGGGAATTCGAAGCCGGAACTTGATTTTTAATTTAAAACCTTTGTTTTGAGTTACAAATTTCAAGAAATCTATTTTCTTACACATGTACAATTTATCGAATCGACGAAAATCATCTTACGGACGCATATTTTTCTATTGAATTATTTAGTTTTATATATAAATTTTGTATATAGGGTATCTAATGTGATTTGAAATTCACTGAATGGTGGTTACCAATGATTGTTCTATTTGGTATATTTTTAGAAGACTTTTTTTGATCTAATGTATACAATGATAGTGGCCTTCGAATGAAAACACATTAATTCATTAGATTTTACAATTATTTTAATGTGTTTTTACACTACTAAGACTGTAAACTCATTTAATTGTGTTAACACCTATTAAAGTATATTAATATTACATAATTTGCTGTTTAATTTTATTTCATTACAAACAACTAACAAATAATTCCATGTCTTCTACAATAGGCTGGCTGGTACAAAAGCATTGACAATTTTCTTCGAAATTGACTCCAGGGAAGCGATTTTACTAGAAGTACGCTTTCTCAGGGCATACGTCCAGGCCCGCGGTTTGCAGTTTGCATGTAACGCGCGATAGGCCCGGGCCCGATCTCCGCCCCTCACCCTTCCATCAACGGGGGTTCACGGGCATTGCCGATGAGACCCGAACGAACTCCCCATTCATACTGCCGCTGTCATTCGTCAGTTTATTTTATTCTCAGTCACGTGCAAAGACAAGGACAAGACAAAGTAAAATGGGTTTATATATGAAAAAACTTCAAATTAAATCAAATTTAGCTTTTATTTCAGGTGAAACTACAAACATAAATACTTAAAACTTTACATGATTGGTTTTTTCCTACATTTTTTTCTCAGCAAACTCGTTAATGACATCATCAAAGCTTATTTTTAGGGCGCCTCCCTCAATCTTGCGCCCTGGGCCCATTTACAAAAGAGGTCCTGCGTACGACATGCTGCGCTAGCAGTAGTAGAGTATGCTACCACCTTCATCACCATTTAGCCAGTTAATGTGACGCCAATGTCACGTATTTCTGATCTGATATATTGGAAAAGAAGGCAACACAAGGGCATCTGGGCCTCATTCGGCCCTTTGTCCTGGAAGATTCTCTCAGGATGCCAACGTGCTAACCAGCCTGGTTTTAACATAGTTGATAACGTCCCCAAGATGAATCTCTCTCATCATAGTATTATCCAAAATCCGCTGAACACGGATTTACGAATGGATATGTTCTACCTTCTCATCTTCCAGTTTAAGAGCCTCATTTTTAATTGACAATATACGGTCAGAGCCCCAGTTGTGAATAGAAAGGACAATTTGTAGACTGGTTTCGGCGTATTTGAGCTTCATCAGTAGGTACAGGGTAGAGAGCATAATTCTGGATTGTAGATAACGCTGAAATCACATTAATACATTTACCCCAGTGAAGGGAATCCGATAATAGCGACATCCCCACAACTAACCACAAACCAAAATTCATATTGACCAAAAACCATCTCAGGTTTGTAGTCTTGACACTATTGAGACTGTGGAGCAAGCTGGTTCTAAAAGTTTTTGAGCTGCTGATATTTACCTACCTTTAATCTTATCATGGACATTGGTTCACGATATTGTGTTTGTTGCCTCAACCAAGGCATAGTGACATTCTGGTACTGACCCTGATATGAAATCTGACATCTGTAGAGTTGCACACATTTCCCCCCCTTAATTGTTTTTACCGCAAATCTCTTTGGCAGCTATGAAGATGCTATTCGTATTGAACTACATTGGCATATTTGCTAATAGCCTATTTTATGTTGGGGCTTAAAGAATTGATTTTAGTTGCGCCCTAAGGTTTTCGCTCAAGAGGTTTGAATTGTATTTATTTAAGGCAATATATCAATTTACATGAAGAATATACTTAACAGATTGAGTAACAAGTCAAAGTCGACCAAACGCTGAAATTC
Source organism: Galerucella tenella (assembly GCA_910591685.1). Lineage (NCBI taxonomy): Eukaryota > Metazoa > Arthropoda > Insecta > Coleoptera > Chrysomelidae > Galerucella > Galerucella tenella. The sequence goes on from CAJUYH010002809.1 coordinate 6,892, forward strand.
ATTGGTCCTGTACGTTTATCTAATTTGAATATTTAAGGAATGGTTTTTGGACGAAAATAACAAAGTTCTCAATATTTTCTCAAAAATTTCATTTTTAATTTAGAAAATACACATCATTATGCCTAGATTGATTAAAATCCGCACGCCATTTTAGAGACTAAGCACCAGCAAAGATTAGCGTAAATGTCTGGATAAGTGATACCAGCAATCAACCACTGGAACCAGTCTGGTCAACAGGACAGGATTACATCAACTTTTGGCAAAATAATTTACCTAACTGATTTAATGGACGTTTCCCCGTATAACACAGTATTAAAAATACTACACAAGACAAAATATATCAAAATAACTTTAATCTTAAATAAATCAAGAGGTAAACCCGAAGCGTGAGTTTAGAAATAATTCAAAAATTATTTTAATTTCAATGTAAGTTACACCACTTCATTATTCATGGCTACATAAATATTTATGCTATAATGTACCTATCCTTCAGAATTCTAACTCAATAAAACAACAAAGAACCATGGCAAATTATAAATGGTAATAAATACAATTGCCAACTAGCCAAGATAATTATTGAAATATTTGTTCTCGATCAAGGAAATTAAATTAAAATACATTTCCTGAATTATATACCGTAAAAAGAAAATAAACAGAGCTGAACTGTTATTGAAATTTTAATTAATAGAATTTGACTGTATCTTTGGTATATCAGCCAAAACTAAACAAGAGAACCAAAAATGTATTAGATCTAATGAAATTTATCAAAAACTTTGTAGAACAAACGGGCATGGGACCCAAGAAGAGATTTATTGGCTGAATGTAATGGTAGTCATACCTAAGCTCATGTATGGCTTCGTGATCTGGTGTAGCAAGTGCCTGCAAATGTTGGCGCCCTATTAGACTCATCAGACTGCGATTACGAGTGAAATCCATTCTCAACATAACACCCCTACTTCCTCTTGAGAGGGTAGCGAGAAATGCCACCTACATTCTTCCAATTGTGGTTTATGAGCTGGTGCATATCCGAATCCGCTGCCTGGTGCAGCCGACCAAAGACTGAACTTGTTGAAAGACTTGGGACAGCATGCAACAATCTTTCAAGATGGAGTTTTCGTCATTGATATGGGCGTTGGTTGTATGCTGGAGAATGACTACTCCAACAGGCCAATAGGAATATTTCCTACTGCCAGGCTACAACAACATTGTGCTATAACAGTTGAAATTCAAAACTGGTTTGGAATATGATAGTATTCCTAAGTCAATCAATAAGTTTGTCATGTTCGACCAGGTCATTCCGGAATCCTGGATAACGAATCGGGAGACCAGCTTATCATCAAAGGTCGTTAGTCCCTGCTTATATAGGTACCGAGCCTCGACTGGGAATCCCCGTTAAATATGGACCAGATAGATACCTATGCAAAAGCCTACTGGAATGAAATACCAGACTTAAGGCTAGCAGAAGCTAAACGTGGACAAGATCAGGTCTGTAACTGGAATCTTTGCTGGACAATGCAGGTAAATCGTTAATCAGGACGGAATAGGACTGGTGGAAAATTCCGATTATCGTATTCAGTGGTAGATTAACGTAGGGGCTAGATGGGGCTTAAGCACCGGTCGCAGGGCCCCGTGATACAGTAAAAATGTTATGATAAAGAAAAACTAGAGAAAAAATCAAGAACTTTATTCCACTATTGTTAATAAAGCTCTTTGGTAAAGTTTTTGTATTACTTTTTCTTATTTGAGGTTTTTCTCCGCCCTTAAGTGGCCCCCCGCTCGATTTAGTCCCGGGCCCCGCAGGAGTTGAATCCGCCACTGGTCGTATCTGTGTGTAGCCTAGAAGATGAGTCGGCAGAATACACTCTGTGAATAGTTAATGGGATTATCAACATTTTTGTTAGCAATGAATACTTATATAGTGCTCGATTTCAGGCGGAACGCGGCGGAACGGCGTTCCGGAACCTCCCTCTGTAAAAAAACTAAATTATTTGAAAACAGTTAAAATTCTTTGTCAGTGAGTTAACTTACGAGCGTGATTAAGAACATCATGTATTTAACTGATTTATTAAACTTATGCCTTATACCCCCCCTTTTGCTGGGGGGGTATGGAATACCCCCCAGACCCCCCGGTGTGTCCACCCTTAACAGAGTTCCGGTACCTCAATTTTTAGAAATCGAGCACTGACTTATATATAGGAGGCATGTGAGCCTATCGGCCTATCTATTACAAACCAAAATTTCTTAATAGTTTTACTATAAACAAATTGATCATGACTAAAAAAATGACAAATATTTAGGAATTGGTGTTAGTGTAAATAACCTATCAGTTACAGAAGTATTTAAAACATCATTAACACCGGACGGGAATTACCAAAAGACTATTGATAGTGTGTTCATAATATAGTGTTATTAGGAAAAATACCTCTGATACACACAAATACAAACAATCTTAAACACTAATTTTTCTCATGTATCGAATAATTCGGTGGTTTTACTCAACATTATAATAAGTATGCCTTTTAATTTCTTCAATTTAGTTGGATGTTTTTTTATTATTTGCAGACTTCCTTGAAATCATATTAGTCATAAAGCTACGAAGGGAGAATACTGAAACTGTTAAAAAAAAATTCAAAAAATGGAATATTAGTGGATTTCAACTAGCTCCTTGAAAATTTTAATTCATTTTTATCGAAAATCATTTGTTAACCCAATATGTTTATAGATAGTATCTTCTTCAAAAACAAACATTAATGATCCCTATAAGCAGTTAGGGAAAATAGTCCAAAAAATTTCTATCGCCCCCAACCAGTGCAGAATATTGTGCGGGAAAAACTTGGGGGTACAACCAAAAATAAAGATCATATATACCAGGGTTGTCAGTCCGAGGCAAGTTTGCCTGGCTGACGACATGAGTGATACGAGGACAACCCCAACAGCAGCATTAGAAGTTTTGTTGGAAATACCACCACTTTATATACGTCCATAAGCAGACTATTCTTTAATATGCATACCGAGCTATACAAAGAGTTGGAAACCGACCCCTTAACGAACAAAAGTTTAAACCAGTCATAATAGGTAGAGAGGCATGGAAGGAAGAACATTTAATGTAGAAACGACCTGCTACACGGATGATTCAGAAACAGAGAAAGCAGTGGCGGATCCAGGGAGGGGAAAAGGGAAAAATTACCCCCAAGCCTCGTCCAAAATATTCATAATTCGAGAGACGAATGTTTTCTATTTTGATTACTTGCTACAGAAATTTAGACTGATTTCATTTTATATTATTTGTGATATAGGGTACGTAGTTTTCGGAAGTAATTACACAAGTGCATCAAAATTACCGATAATTTTTTATGAAATCATGTTGTTTAATAACTGCATGAGTTTATTTTCATATTTTGGCGAAAGAGTCCGACTCCGAAGTTTATTTTTATGCACGAGTATAATTCGGTAGAATATTTCTCGAGTAGAAGAAATAAAAGTATTGTATTTTTGGGTTTATTTTCGGTTACTTTTTCTTGAATAGAACTTAAAGAATCTTGTCCAAATCGCGATATTACAACAAATTTTAAAATTTGGTATATGTCACAATGACAAATGCGCAATTTTAACACTCGTTACTATAGTTACGGACCTACAGGGAAATTTTCGGCGGGTTCTTATCAGCTACAGATAAAAAATTATAGCGAATTACCGTACTGTATAAGTCGGAAGAGTTTTTAAAAAGAATTTTATTATTATAATATTACAATTGAACTTAACAATGTTATGACAAAAATTAGAATGAATGTAAATTAAAATGTTCTGCAATTTATATGCTCGGTAATAATTGCTGACAGTGCACCGAGGCTGATGTAATACAACTCCCTTATGGTATAACATAGGGTGGTGGTCCTACCATAACTAGCGATAAGATCCCGCTTCATATGAGATTTTTAACACAGGAGGGTAATATATTCACTATAATTTTTACCTATTTGATTTTTTGCATCTGTAGAATGTTATTTGTTTTATTTATTAGTGATATATGATCTCCGAAAATATATTATGATCTCATTTTAATGCACATAAAACTTTATTGCTTGTTTTCATTATTTTATATGTCTATTGGAAATATATTCGTATTTTACTTTTCTTATGTGAGAATTTTTATATTCTAACCTAACCAGTTCCTTGGATCCGCCACTGAGAGCAAAATGTAGGAGCAGGAATATAATATAGAAGTCTCTGAATCTTACCAGAGCCCTGAAAAGAACTTTGGTTGTCGTAGCTATCCCGTGTTGACATTCTTTTACCAGTGTAGAATATTTTCCTCAGCAAAGAAATAAAACTGCAGCCTTTTTTATCCACAGTTCAAGAAGGTTGGTGTTCTACGGGGCGAACACGTGACGATATTCCAGACAGAAATTACAGCAATACAGCACTGTGCAGAAGAATTATTAAATCAAGAGAGCAAAGAGTATAGACATATATTCCGACAGCCAAGAAGCTATAAAAGCAATCAAATAAATGCCAAACTCTTTTGAGACTGCTTGGAAACCCTGTAAGTTAGGCAATCTAGGTACCAAACCACTCAGATCACAAGAGCAATGTAAACTGTCAACTAAACAAAATTCTTCATAGCATGAGGCTATCAGGCACATCCTTGTGTATTGGCTAATACCAGCCATGCTGAGAGAAATTCCTCTTGGGTAACTGGTTGGTGTACTCAGAGAAACTTCCAGGAGGATGCAGAAAAGGCCTGATGAGGCATAGGTGCTGTGGGGTTGCTTTACCCTCCTAAAATATCAGATCAGATTGACGGTTTTCCCCACTTTTTAGTGTGTGTTAATTGTTGATCTGTGCATAAGAAAAGATGACATGTTTTTTCTACAATAATTGTTCGTAGAGTAAATTAATTTCATTGGCTATAATACAATTTTTAAAAATCACTTAACAGTTAAATTTTAAACAAAACATAAAACTAGTGGGTATTTCCAAAATGTTGTAAGACCAGTAAGCAATCTTCATAAAGCTGATATTGTACATAAAAATGCTATAAAATGCAGTTTGTTTGTTATTTTTAAACTATAACTATATTTTCAATTATTCCTGACATCATGTTTTCAATTAATGTTATTACTCAATAAAATCATTTTAAAAGATAAAAGGTATTTACAATATTAGTGCAAAAACAAAACAAAATATGAAATTAGAATATTTAGAACGATATTTTATTTGTGTATAGTTCATAGTTCATTTTTTTAAATACTCTAGAATGAAATATTATTTTTTTAAATATAGGAGTAGGTACCTACTTTGTACCTCGGGAATATCTTAGTTCGGTCATTGTACAACCTTTTTGATTTCGTGAAAAAATGTACATATTTATTCAGATACCCGCCTGGAATTTTAAATTTAACTCTGTTGTTCGTGCAAACTTCTATTTTGGTATAGGGAACTGGGAAAGCAATCTTTTGCACAACACGTGACCCTTAATAATGTTATTTTGATCGCGTTAATTTTTTTTTATGTCTTAGGTACCTAGTTCAAAAGTTATATCTGACTGTTTATAATAAAAAGGATCATTAAATCAATACAAAACAACCAAACTACAAATTTGTTTATTCCCAGCTCGACTGTCATTAGTGTCAACTTATCAGGTGGACATGTCCTATTACCCAGATATGAACTTGCCTAGGTATAGTTCTTTTCAATTTCTAAGAAACTGACCTAACCTGAGATGGGATGACATACAATAATGCCATAAAAATATTAGCGGTGACAGAGTTCTATTTATTTTGTTGGCAAATAAAACTCTTAAGATTTTTGGGTCATTCTTATTATAAATACTTCATTTTTCATCAGGTATAGTGCGGCTCTGCACGGTAAATATGAAAAGTTTTATGGTTTTAATGCATCTCAAACCTCAGTCAAGTCAATTCAGTTTCTTAGATATTGAAAAGAACTATTATTTGGAGTTCTATGGGGCAAGTCCATGTGACGTCAAGTCATGTTCTTTGCACAACAGGTGATTTTTATAGTTATTTTGAGGTATTTAATTTTGGTTTGGTGCTTTCTTCGACATTGTTTTAAATGATTAGGTACTTTAAAAGCTATATCTGACCGATTATTATAGAAATGATCATTAAATCATACAACACCAGAAAAATACATATATAAAATGATTGTTTTTCATCAGGACTGTCATTAGAGTCACCTAACGTGGTGTTGATTTACAAGTTACTTAATAAAAAATTACCTCAGTACCTAACTGATCCACTAGTATGTAGGTTTTAACTCAATGGCCGATTATTACGTACAAACCAACATTATAATATAATATATATATCATACTATTTCCAAAATAAAGTCCAATGCTGAGGGATGTGATGGATTAAATGCTAAACTCATTAAACTTTGTTGTCCTTTGTTGGTACCTTATATTACAGATATTATAAATTTCTGTTTAAAAAGTAATGTAGTACCTATTATTTGGAAAAGAGCCATGGTACGTGTATTGCCAAAAAAGCAAAATCCTACAGAATATAAGGATCTGAGAGGTATAAGTATATTACCTATGCTTTCCAAAAATTTTGAAAGAGCGGTTGATGTACAAATAAGGGAGCACCTGACAAACTATTCATTAATTCCCGCTGTTCAATCTGGTTTTCGAAAGGGCTATAGCTGCACTACAGCATTACTCACTGTAGTTGATGATATACTGACTTCGATTGATAAAGGTCAATGCACGATACTAGTGTTACTTGATTTCAGCAGGGCTTTTGATACTATTAATTTTAACCTAATGCTGAACATTTTACATTACATAGGATTTTCAGAAAATGCTGTTAGTCTTATAGAAAATTACTTGGACAACCGTCAGCAGTGCGTTAAGATCGAATTAGATAAATCCGAATTTTTATATTTAAAATCTGGTGTGCCGCAGGGGTCTATCTTGGGGCCACTACTTTTTTCAATTTATACTACTTATTTAATAAAGTCTTTAGATCAATGTAAGATTCAAGTCTATGCTGATGATACCCAAATTTATTACAGTTTTCCTCCAGAGCAAGCGGTTAATGCTTTTGATTTAATAAACCGAGAATTGAATAAATTTGTTAACTTGGCTTCTCAACATTCCCTATTGATTAATTGTTCTAAATCTAATTTAATGTTATTTGGTTCTAATTACAATCGTGCTAATTTACAGTATCCACTTAATGTCATTAAAATTAATAATGAGCCATTAACGTTCATTGATAGAGCTAAGATTTTGGGTGTTATTATAGACAATGATTTACGATTTGAAAAACATGTTGGCCAGCTTGTTCAACGCGCATATTGCTCTTTAAAGTTGATTTACGGCAACCGTCAGTTTTTACCTGAAAAAATTAGAATAATTTTATGTGAAACATTAGTTTTATCACATTTTAATTTTGCTAATACAGTATATGGTCCAAATCTAACCGTTTTATTTAAAAACAAAATACAAAGGGTGCAAAATTCATGTCTACGATTCATATATGGCGTTAAAAGACGTCAAAGAATTACACACAAATTAAAGGAAACTAAGTGGTTAAGTATGGAGAATAGAAGAATTCACCATGCAGCTACGTTATTTTATAAAATAATTGTGTCCAAAACTCCCACGTACCTCTACAAGAAACTTTCATTTAGAACAGATGTGCATAATTTAAATTTAAGGTTTAAAGGTTTATTAACTCCTCCAATGTTTAGAACGGAAATATTCCGGCGCTCCTTTACTTATCAAATATTTCGATTGTTCAACTCAATTCCACAAGAATTAAAATCTGTAAGTTTTTGTAGTTTTAAAAATAAATATAAATCTCTACTCCTAGCCAGGCAATAGTGATTGCAGCTCTGCTCCCAATATCGGAATGTATCGTTATTTGTTTTGTTTTGTATTTAAAAAATGTCCCACGCATGTCATGAATAACAGGGTTAAATGGAAGAGCATTTCCTTAGTAAAACTCCTTTTACTAATGGAAATGAATTTCGCCCTTTACTTCCATGTAATTGAGTATTTTATTAATTTATATTTGCTTAATAATGTAATGAATGATTGGAAATAATAAAGACGTTTATTATTATTATTATTATTATAATTAGTACAGGAATGAAGCTCAAAAAAGGTAAAACCTCGCAATTTTTTCGTCCAGCATGTATTGACTTGAAATTTCAACAGGAGGTAGGTGATAGCCGAAGGTTCAAAATCTATATCGAACCGAAGGGCGCTAAACGGTTTTTAGGGGTGAAAACGACCCTTATTTGTCAAAAATCATAAAATAACATTTTAAACCTGAAAATTGGTAAGATTTGGTTTGGATAAGTTGAATAATGATTGTTTTGAGCTTTGGAATACAATTTCATCATATTTCAACCCTTACAAAGCAGCCCCTGTTACAGCTTAATGTAAAAAAAATCACGAATCCTTAAAAAATGATTTCGCCTCTGATTGATTTGCATACAAATTTGGGATTAGGCTCAACTCACCCTCTGCTTTATATATCATGTCATGCCGACGAACCCTGATTGTTTCTTAGGGGTAAAAACTACCCCTAAATGTCAAAAATTCAAAAATAGCATTCGAAATCTTAAGATAGGTGAAAATTGGTTTGAATTAGTAAAATGATGAATTTGTTACATTTCAAAATACAATTTTATACTTTTTCAACCCTTAAAAATCAACTGTTATTAGTGTTATATGTAACAAAAAATGTTTGCCAAGAGAAAAATAATTAATGCTAATAGGGATTTGCTCAACAATTCTGTTGTAAAAAAATGTGTCACGTGCATTAAGTAACTTTTCAACCTTTAAAAACCACCCTTCACAACATTATTATGTTTCCAAGTGTACTATACTAAACTATTGGAATTTTTCGAAAAAAAATCGATTGATTTTTTTAACGTATTTCCTTCATTTTTGATGATAAAAAGTTTATTCAAAAACGATTTTGTAGGGTTTTTCAAGAACTACAAGGATCTGAGTTAAATCTCTTTAGTCCCTTTCGTTTTTAAATGGGGTGAGTTTAAAGGGCTAAAAAAAGGTGGTGCTCGTGCGTAAATAATCGTTTTAAACGGCTAAATCTCGTCAAATATTAACTGTACAAATAATCCACTTACAGGAAAATTTTTGTCATAAAAAAGCTACAATTTCGTTTTTTAACTTTGCTCGTACCTCTAATATTTTCGGAGTTATTTTGAAAGAAAGGGTAAAAAATACAAAATTATGAAAAATAACTTTTTACTTTAAGCCATAATTTTTCGAAAACTATGAATTTTATATTGGTCAAACTGAGTTTTCTACGAAAAATGCATCATTTTTCCGGTATTTGACTTTGAATCTATCACATTTTGCATTTGGGAAAAAAAGCTAATCATTGATGGGCCATATCTCGGTTCCTATAGGTTTTAGAAAAATTATAAAAAAGGGTTATGCTTGTATTTTTAAAAGCTACAATTTTGCTCTCTGCAGTTTTTTTGATAAAATGCATAATTTTCGAGTTATCCGCGAAAAACATATCAAAAACGTCGATTTTTTCCTCTAAAAAACGTTACTTTCAATCGCGAATAACTTAGAGAATATTGATTTTACAAAAAAATGTATAGAACATTTTTTGCTTAGAATCACTTTTTCAATCGATTCCTGTGGTTAAAATAAAATAATTTCACCCCCGAGATGGGGTGGCAACCTCCCCCAAGGCTTTCGCGCCCTTCGGTTCGATATAGATTTTGATCCTTGGGCTATCACCTACTTTCTGTTAAAATTTCAAGTCAATCCATGCTGGACGAAAAAATTGCCAGGTGAAATGCTTCATTCCCTGTACTAAATGTAGAATTTACAAGTAAATCATTTCTCACGAAATCACTGTTCTCTGATGGGCTTCGAAATAACAATTCGCTACCAACTAGGGTTGCCAACCGTCCTCCAGCCAGGAGGACAGTCCTCCTTTCGATCTAAATGTCCTCCGTCCTCCGTAGGTACCTTGGAGGACGCAGTTTGTCCTCCCCTACTGACCACTACACTAAAATTACCACTGTTGTAAACATAATTTGTCTTACAACTCCTTGGATTGTGGATTAAAATTAATTAGTAAAGGTAAGTATTTCAGATTCGAAAATTGCGCCAAAGATATCGTGTGGAAGGACCAAATCTGTAGCCATTCTTATAAACGTATTGGCTCCTAGGATGTTAGAAGATGTAATAGGAGTGCTAAAAAATAAGTCAGTGTTTTTTTCTATACAATTAGATGCCTCTAATCATAAAAATATAAAAAAATTTCCACTGTGTGTTCAGTACTTTACTGTAAAAGATGGTATTCAGAACAAAATAATTGATTTTTATAAAAACTCTGACGAGACAGCGACTGGAATGTTTCAAGCTATAATTTCCTCCATTCAAAATTTAGGACTATGTATTGACCAAGTATCTGCTTTTTCGGCCGATAATACAAACGCTAATTTTGGCCAAATTGGGAAATATTTCGTTAGAACCAGTTATGGAGAAGTTTTCTTCTATTAACATTTTTGTAAATTTACATTTACATTTACAAAGTAATGTTAACCAGGATAAATTATTTGACGAAATTATGTTAATTCAAGAAACTATTTTCAAAACAGACGTTTGGCATGGTTACAGAACTAGTCAAAAATGGTCATTCATTTTTCAAAATATAACAGGTCTCGAAAATGTATTCATCCTGATTTCTTTTGCTCTAAGTATTCCTGCCACTTCTGCGTTTCCCGAACGAATTTTTTGGTTAATGAATATGAAGTGGTGGGATGAAAGAAACAAAGCATTGTTGGATTTAATAAAATTAGAAGACCAACTGATATTAAAAACTGTAAAAATTTGTACATATTCAATAAAAATGAGCGTTTATTCCTTAGAGATGGGACATTTTAGTTTTAAGTTATCTTCTTTTGTATATTGTATATAAATAGAATTAGTTGTTTGTAATTAGCTTGGAGCTAAATAAAGCGAACATTCCACCGGGTACGGCACGGCACGCTGCATTGGCGTATCATCACAGCGTCACTTGCTGCAGCAGTAGAGTCTTGTTGAATATCATTCCACCTAGTGCAGCAATGTGCAGTATTCTTTCGGTCTCTTTCGAATTAACATGGTATTGAACAAAAAGAAAATAGCGTTAGCCATTTTATTAAGGAGAAGAAGACGACGAGCTAGCTATTGGGTCCATCCCCTGAATACAAGCAGGTTGGAATGTGGTGAATATCACCGGCTTTGCCAAGAACTAGAAGAATATCCGCAAAGATATTTTCAATACTTCAGAATGAATTTCGATCAGTTCAACAATTTGCATAGATTGTTGGAAAATGCAATTAGCAAAGAAAATACTAATTTTAGAGATGCTATTTCATCAAGAGAAAGATTGGCTGTTACATTAAGGTAAATAACACTTAAAATTTAAATTAATTTCATTTTAAGATTTTAAATCTTTATTTTTTAAATCGGTTTTACAAATTATAAAAATTATTCGCAGTATCTTCCATAAAACTGTTGTTATCAAATTGTGTTGAAGTGGAGTCTTCATTCATTGGCGTATAGGTTAAATTAGATGATGGCCGACTAAAATTGGAGCCACTCGTCGATGGTCTGCTTTCTCCGAAAGCTAAATTAAAAAGTAAATTTTGTATTTGAATCCGAGCGAAACAATTATCTCTCGGGCTCAACAGCTTCAGTGTAGGCACGCAGCTCAACATGAACTGTTCATCCGAGTCGTCTTTTTTGGAAATTATTTCTAAAAGCTCAGCATCAGTTATGTTGGCTGGTTTTTCTTTTATTTTTTGTTTATTATGTAGTTTTTTAGTTGCTAAAGTAGCAGTAGAAGTCGTCGGAGTGGCTAACGTTTCGCGTTCATCTAAAATTGACGTTTCTTGACTTGTTGTAGCTTGTTCGATAAAAGTATCTTCATCGTAATTTTCCTTTACGTTTCCTTCCTCTTTAGATGTGCATTCCTCTTTTTGGGCACTGTTATAATTTCCAATGGTTTCCTTAAAATCGATGAAGGGGGTTAGGAAAAGAAGTTGATCATAAAATACCCATTTCTTTCTTTTTCCTCCAGCTGATCCGCTTTTCTCACTTTTGGATGACCTGTAATTTTTGATGAAGGCGTCACGTAGAGTTCTCCATCTTTTTTTAATATTTTCGAGCCCTTCAACGTCAGAATCTGAAAAACGGAATTTATTGTTTGGTACTTCTTGTTATTTTTGAAGAACAAACATCCAGAAGTGACAAAAAGATTTTTTTTAATATTAAAATTTTTTTCTTTCCAGATATCTGGCAACTGGCATGTCTTTCAGATCTATTGCATTTAGTTTTCGCCTAGGAGAAACAACTGTGAATAAAATAGTCAAGGAAACCTGCATTGCTATAAAAAATATAGTTATGCCGTTACACATTTCAAGAGTGAACAAAGAAAGATGGAATGAAATACGAAACGATTTTTATAAAAAATGGAATTTTCCAAATTGTGTGGGTGCCATCGACGGCAAGCATATTCACATATTTGCCCCCAAAAATTCAGGATCAAATTTTTTTAATTACAAAGGAGGTTTCTCGATTGTATTAATGGCCGTTGTTGACGCCAATTATAAATATATAATGATAGACGTTGGGTCGTATGGATCAAACAGCGATGGTGGAATTTTTGCTAAGGGGGCGTCCATTAATTACGTGAGGCGTTTTTGAGAATTTTTCGACCCCCTCTCCCCCCTTGGTGAGGTATCGTGAGATTTTCCTCAACTCCCTCCCCCCTCCCCTAATCTCACGCGAGATTCTTTAAAACCTTTATTTGGACTGTAAACGTGTTGGATTATTGAGAGAAAAAAAAACGTGTTCTATTATCTACTTTTATTGAAGACTAGCAAAAACTAGTATTTATGAATATTAACGTAATTTTTTTAAAACGCAACTTTACACCGTATTCTGCGAGAAAAATAATTACGTGATATTTGCCAAGACCCCCCCCCTCCCCCTTAAGTGAGATTTGGAAAGATTTAGCTTGACCCCCTCCCCCCCTAGAACACCTCACGTAATTAATGGACGCCCCCTAACTGTTCGTTTGGAAAATCATGGTTGATGAACGATAAAAATTTGAATTTGCCAGAAAATCAAGATCTTCCGTTCACAGAAACTTCTTTCCCTTTAGTATTAGTTTCAGATGAAGCATTCCCATTGAAAGAAAATATATTACGACCATTTCCTGGAAGGAACTTAACTGAACGTCAAAGAATCTATAACTATCGGTTATCCAGAGCGAGGAGAGTCGTCGAAAACGCTTTTGGCATAACTGCACATACATGGAGAATATTACTAAAACGCATCGAAGTTAACGTTGAATTTGCTAATGAAATAGTAGTTGCATGTTGCACACTTCACAATTATTTATTAGATACTGGAAACAATCAGAATATTTCCAAGTTTACGTCTACATCTGTACCAACGCAACGAGAAAAACATCAATATTCTAGACCGGGAAGACAGGCATTAGATATTCGTAATGCTTATGCAGATTGGTTTATGTCACCTGCTGGCGAAGTTCCTTGGCAGTATGATGCAATTACACATTAAAATTATTTATTTCAATTTACATTTCTAGTTATTTAATATGATATAATAAAAATTCACCTAGTTAATTGATAAATATTCTTACCCTTTATATCTAAATTTTTGGCAACTTCCTTCCAGGCATAGTCACGACTATTTGCACTTTTATAATTTTTTAAACTTTTGTCGTACAGGACAGGATGACTTTCGACAGCAACAATTAATTTTTCTTCCATATTTCGGTCCGTCGCGTACGGTAAAAAATTTCAACTGATGCCGAAATCACTGCACGCAGCGATGCGCCGTACTGCGCTGCATTGACTTTGCTGCAACGGATTCGGTGGAATCATTCCCATAAGCCACTATGCAATTTAAAATTTATGCAGCGACGCATCTTGCCGCTCCGTCAATGCAGCGTGCAGCGCCGTACCCGGTGGAATGTTCGCTTAAAGATTACTTACTTACTTACCTTGTTAGTTGGTGGACATGCCCTATGAAGTTATTCAACCAAATCGGTTATAATTTATGAGGATGCTCAAAGAAGTTTCTTTTTATACTATCAATACATGTTTGTATTAATATTAGAGACGAATTTTGGAGTATGACAGCAAAGATAATTAGAGACGAATTTTAGAGTATTATGCCCGTTTGTAATTATCAATGATTTAGTAGAAGTTTTAGTCAATTTTTTAGGATCCTAAATAAATTATAGATACATACACATTTATCATCAATTTTTCAGTCAATTCTGAAATTGACGAAACTTGTTCAATTTTAATTGATAGAAAATATTTATAGAACCAGTCCTATTTTCTATCAATTAAATGACAACATGAGGCAAACATATAGGGTAAACTTTATTTTAAGATTATTGATTTTTTTATTTTTCATGATGGTGGAGACACTGGTTCTGCTACATATCCAACGTTTATTCGAAGATTATATATTATATCGTTTATTGAGAGGTGGGAATGTTGTGTATGTGAAAGTTTTTCGTTTGAGCTATTTTAAATATCAAAAATGTCGTGGTCTCATGATCAAGTACCTACTTCGACTTATTGAACTATATAAAAAAAGACGTTGCCTTTACATAGTTAAAAGTTCTCAATATAAAAATAAGCACATGAGGGCTTCTCTTTCTTATATAATTCCTAACTACTACTATAATATATAAGAGTTGCTGCTGCTAACAATAAAAATTATGTGTCCACTGTTGTCTGATACCTCTATAAATTTAAAAATTCAAATTCTTTGCAAAAAATCTGAAAAGTAACAGGTTACTAACAAAATCATACTGCTCAGTGCGCATAATCACAACCTAAATAAGTGACTAAAACATGGTGTGTTGCAAACACATTTTTTTCTTTTCAATATTTTAGTGTCCTAAGTTTAGGATCCTAAAAAATTGACTAAAACTTGTACTAAATCATTGATAATTACAAACGGGCATTACAGCAAAGAGAATGAATGCCAGTCAAGTTTAGATTCCTCCCAATTAGACACCAATGCTAAGATATCAAAAATTCATCTATTTAAAATCAGCATTGAAAAAAAAAACTAGTATAACAGTATATTTGGATACATTTTATTAACTCGAGTATAAACAAGTCAATATAACTTAAAAATATAAAAATTAAAACAATGTTATCGCCTGCAACGTAATACTGTTTTTGTGTCATACTAACTGGATGTATTGTTGAATATTAAAAAATATATATAAATATTAAGTCGTTAAGATTATTCAGGTCACAATTTTAAACCCACTGAGATCAGCAAGCTGACAATGATTAATCCAATATCTGAAAGGAAAAAAGAACAAATTACAATAAGAAAGTAGATTCAAAGACAAGAAAAAGATATTATTTCAACTAATTCATTAGATTGAAAAAACTGCCTTAGGTTCAAAGCGACGTCTGCATTTATCTTTCAAGTGCAGCATCCAAAAGTGCCATTTCTAAATACACATGTTTGTTGTACAGTGTCATCCCCAAAGTATACACCATATATAAGAAACTTATGGACCAAAGTGGATCCTCAAAAATTTGACTCTTATTTTTTTAAATATCGTGAAATGTTATTTAGAAAAGTTGTTTGGCATTGGAAAATACATATATGTAGATTTAAAGTCATAGGTATTTATGCAAAAGTTTTGTTTTCTCACTAATTTTTTTTAAATGGATACTACAAAAAAAACTATAAATAGATAACATCCCGAACGTATTTTACTCTTTGTCTGAAAAAACTTTTACCAAAAAATACTTTTCGTCAAAAAACCCTTAATAACTTCACTCTGTAGAGGATGTGAACAGGAAGATGAGACTGTCGAACACATTCTTTGTGAATGTCGACACTCTCTCAATTTAGGTTTTCTGTATTCGGCGAGTACAGGCTAACACAAGCCAGCTTACTTCCGGCGACGTTATCGCCTACTTCAAACGAGTAGGGATGACGAGCCAGAAGGAAGTCTGAACCTCAGAAGGATGCACAATGGGCCAATTAGTTCAGTCAGCCAAGACAATCAATTGATTATAATTCCAAAAGTTTTCAAATTTTGACGTGAGGTCGGGAATGGTATAAAAACAAACTATGAAATTTTGCAACCTGTTCCGAAGTCCGGAACATTGTTAAAAATGCAATAAATGATAATTTGCTCAGTTCTTGAGACCAAAATTCCAAAAGTTCTGCAAAGTTGGAGTGGTGTTAAATATATTATTTTACATCACGTGTCAAATTTGCAACCAATTTAAGTGTACGGAACATTTTTTGTTATTAAAAATTAATGTTTTTCTTTATTAAACTAAAGGAAAACGTTCCAAAAGTTCTGCAAGTTTGACAGATCTATCGGAAAAATATACCGAACGACTGTACAAATTTGCAACTTTTTACGTTGACCGGAACATGTTTATTTATAATTTTTTTTAATTCGTGGTCATTTTTTCGAGGAAGGCGGTCTCGGAATAATTACAAAAGTTTTGAAACTTGGTTGCAAACTTTGAAAACATCTATTCTGATGCATTTACAAATTTGCAACCTCATACGCGATCCGGAACTTTTGCAATTTTCTTGAAGGTGAAAATGTCACATTTTCGGACTTAGAAAATCTTCGAAAAATCTTCTCCCAACTTCGACCCATGACGCATATCCATTTGTAAATGCATCAGAATAGATGTTTTCAAAGTTTGCAACCAAGTTTCAAAACTTTTGTAATTATTCCGAGACCGCCTTGCTCGAAAAAATGACACGAATTTTAAAAAATTATAAATAAACATGTCAACGTAAAAGGTTGCAAATTTATACAATCGTTCGGTACATTTTTCCGATAGATCTGTCAAATTTGCAGAACTTTTGGAACGTTTTCCTTCAGTTTAATAAAAAAAACATCAATTTTTAATAACAAAAAATGTTCCGTACACTTAGGTTGGTTGCAAATTTAATACGTGATATGAAATATTATATCGAAAACTTCCCCAAGTTTGCAGAACTTTTGGAATTTTTTTCACGACCATACAGTAAAAAATTAATTTAATTGCAATTTTAACAATGTTCCGGACTTCGGACAAGGTTGCAAAATGAGATTTATTGTCGTCTCAATGTACCATTCACTTGACCGAAGTTTGAAAACTTTTGGAATTATAGTTAAATTTTCGATTTCGAATGTCAATAATGACTGGATTAAATTGTGGCCCAAGTGCTGTGGGGGTCACCCACCCTTCAAATTCTTACAGATACAGAAACCCTTAACAAATAAGTCTCATATGCATACTTTGCAGATTACGAAATTTTGAATAAAATACTATTTTTTTATAGACTTTATACCTTTGTATTAGCTATATATGCCATTTTTCCTCCTTATTTAGTATAATAATGTGTTTGTTATCCGTAGGTAATATGCAAAATTATCGATTAATTATTAAAGTGCTACTAATAATAATATGTATGTATTTATTTTTCAAATTAGGACTACTGTTCAATTATATAATCAATACATGTACTTGCGTACCTAGACTTATGCAACAGATTTCATTGTTAGCAAATTTATCTACCTTTACCTTCCTACATATTCATTTAATATGACAAAAATGACTCATCAGCTATTTTTATTTATTTGATTTTTTTTACTTACAACCAGAATGATTATTTTTCTCTATCTTCTTGAGAAATAAAACCACAAACTTTTTTTGTATTTTCACTTCAAAGTTTCAATAGCGTTCCAGTTGAGGTAAAAAGTATAAAAAAAGATTGTGGTGTATTTCACAAGAGAATAACGGAAAAAAATTATGAATATACCAACAGAATATATTCAATAAGTATAAATGTAGGTGATTTTATGTTACCGTTTCTCTGAATTTAAAACATGAAAGAAGGGATAAAAAAGAAGATACAAACATTGGTTGTCAATTTGTAAAAAGTACTTTTGGAATATTAATGGATAAATCAGCAGTAACAGTTCTTTGATCTTGCAGAGGCATTCTTGCTACATGAATAAGCGCTTTTGAGTCGTCACCATCGTTTTTGAAACATTTCAAGAACGAATAGCTTTCATAATCTTGCGTTATTAGGCCGCATATTTGTATTTTCAACGTTTCGATAGCGTTCCAGCTGCTGTTATCAAGAATTTTATTGTTCAATTTCTCCCTGACCAACAGTTCTATATTCTATTATAAAAAATCGACAACTATACAGGGTGCGGCAGATAAACGGTCAATTAGAAATATCTAGAGAACTAAAGGTATCTGAATTATGAAAGTTGGCATGAAGGGGTTTTGAATAATGAGCTATTCAATGAAAATATTG